>CAVMJV010000455.1:0-40128 GCA_963681835.1 Meloidogyne enterolobii
TCAAGTTTCTATAAAATATTGTGAAAATGTAGTTGAACCACCCGACAACTTTGTACTCTTTTGACCGAATTTAAACGAAATTTTTAAAAAGCTGGAATCATGGAAATTCATGGATATATTTGAACAAGGATTGCCAATCCTTGTTATAATATAAAATTAGTTTCAAGTTTCTATAAAATATTGTGAAAATGTAGTTGAACCACCCGACAACTTGTACTCTTTTGACCGAATTTAAACGAAATTTTTAAAAAGCTGGAATCATGGAAATTCATGGATATATTTGAACAAGGATTGCCAATCCTTGTTATAATATAAAATTAGTTTCAAGTTTCTATAAAATATTGTGAAAATGTAGTTGAACCACCCGACAACTTGTACTCTTTTGACCGAATTTAAACGAAATTTTTAAAAAGCTGGAATCATGGAAATTCATGGATATATTTGAACAAGGATTGCCAATCCTTGTTATAATATAAAATTAGTTTCAAGTTTCTATAAAATATTGTGAAAATGTAGTTGAACCACCCGACAACTTGTACTCTTTTGACCGAATTTAAACGAAATTTTTAAAAAGCTGGAATCATGGAAATTCATGGATATATTTGAACAAGGATTGCCAATCCTTGTTATAATATAAAATTAGTTTCAAGTTTCTATAAAATATTGTGAAAATGTAGTTGAACCACCCGACAACTTGTACTCTATTGACCGAATTTAAACGAAATTTTTAAAAAGCTGGAATCATGGAAATTCATGGATATATTTGAACAAGGATTGCCAATCCTTGTTATAATATAAAATTAGTTTCAAGTTTCTATAAAATATTGTGAAAATGTAGTTGAACCACCCGACAACTTGTACTCTATTGACCGAATTTAAACGAAATTTTTAAAAAGCTGGAATCATGGAAATTCATGGATATATTTGAACAAGGATTGCCAATCCTTGTTATAATATAAAATTAGTTTCAAGTTTCTATAAAATATTGTGAAAATGTAGTTGAACCACCCGACAACTTGTACTCTTTTGACCGAATTTAAACGAAATTTTTAAAAAGCTGGAATCATGGAAATTCATGGATATATTTGAACAAGGATTGCCAATCCTTGTTATAATATAAAATTAGTTTCAAGTTTCTATAAAATATTGTGAAAATGTAGTTGAACCACCCGACAACTTGTACTCTATTGACCGAATTTAAACGAAATTTTTAAAAAGCTGGAATCATGGAAATTCATGGATATATTTGAACAAGGATTGCCAATCCTTGTTATAATATAAAATTAGTTTCAAGTTTCTATAAAATATTGTGAAAATGTAGTTGAACCACCCGACAACTTGTACTCTATTGACCGAATTTAAACGAAATTTTTAAAAAGCTGGAATCATGGAAATTCATGGATATATTTGAACAAGGATTGCCAATCCTTGTTATAATATAAAATTAGTTTCAAGTTTCTATAAAATATTGTGAAAATGTAGTTGAACCACCCGACAACTTGTACTCTATTGACCGAATTTAAACGAAATTTTTAAAAAGCTGGAATCATGGAAATTCATGGATATATTTGAACAAGGATTGCCAATCCTTGTTATAATATAAAATTAGTTTCAAGTTTCTATAAAATATTGTGAAAATGTAGTTGAACCACCCGACAACTTGTACTCTATTGACCGAATTTAAACGAAATTTTTAAAAAGCTGGAATCATGGAAATTCATGGATATATTTGAACAAGGATTGCCAATCCTTGTTATAATATAAAATTAGTTTCAAGTTTCTATAAAGTTTGTGAAAATGTAGTTGAACCACCCGACAACTTGTACTCTATTGACCGAATTTAAACGAAATTTTTAAAAAGCTGGAATCATGGAAATTCATGGATATATTTGAACAAGGATTGCCAATCCTTGTTATAATATAAAATTAGTTTCAAGTTTCTATAAAATATTGTGAAAATGTAGTTGAACCACCCGACAACTTGTACTCTATTGACCGAATTTAAACGAAATTTTTAAAAAGCTGGAATCATGGAAATTCATGGATATATTTGAACAAGGATTGCCAATCCTTGTTATAATATAAAATTAGTTTCAAGTTTCTATAAAGTTTGTGAAAATGTAGTTGAACCACCCGACAACTTGTACTCTATTGACCGAATTTAAACGAAATTTTTAAAAAGCTGGAATCATGGAAATTCATGGATATATTTGAACAAGGATTGCCAATCCTTGTTATAATATAAAATTAGTTTCAAGTTTCTATAAAGTTTGTGAAAATGTAGTTGAACCACCCGACAACTTGTACTCTATTGACCGAATTTAAACGAAATTTTTAAAAAGCTGGAATCATGGAAATTCATGGATATATTTGAACAAGGATTGCCAATCCTTGTTATAATATAAAATTAGTTTCAAGTTTCTATAAAATATTGTGAAAATGTAGTTGAACCACCCGACAACTTGTACTCTATTGACCGAATTTAAACGAAATTTTTAAAAAGCTGGAATCATGGAAATTCATGGATATATTTGAACAAGGATTGCCAATCCTTGTTATAATATAAAATTAGTTTCAAGTTTCTATAAAATATTGTGAAAATGTAGTTGAACCACCCGACAACTTGTACTCTATTGACCGAATTTAAACGAAATTTTTAAAAAGCTGGAATCATGGAAATTCATGGATATATTTGAACAAGGATTGCCAATCCTTGTTATAATATAAAATTAGTTTCAAGTTTCTATAAAGTTTGTGAAAATGTAGTTGAACCACCCGACAACTTGTACTCTATTGACCGAATTTAAACGAAATTTTTAAAAAGCTGGAATCATGGAAATTCATGGATATATTTGAACAAGGATTGCCAATCCTTGTTATAATATAAAATTAGTTTCAAGTTTCTATAAAGTTTGTGAAAATGTAGTTGAACCACCCGACAACTTGTACTCTATTGACCGAATTTAAACGAAATTTTTAAAAAGCTGGAATCATGGAAATTCATGGATATATTTGAACAAGGATTGCCAATCCTTGTTATAATATAAAATTAGTTTCAAGTTTCTATAAAATATTGTGAAAATGTAGTTGAACCACCCGACAACTTGTACTCTATTGACCGAATTTAAACGAAATTTTTAAAAAGCTGGAATCATGGAAATTCATGGATATATTTGAACAAGGATTGCCAATCCTTGTTATAATATAAAATTAGTTTCAAGTTTCTATAAAGTTTGTGAAAATGTAGTTGAACCACCCGACAACTTGTACTCTATTGACCGAATTTAAACGAAATTTTTAAAAAGCTGGAATCATGGAAATTCATGGATATATTTGAACAAGGATTGCCAATCCTTGTTATAATATAAAATTAGTTTCAAGTTTCTATAAAGTTTGTGAAAATGTAGTTGAACCACCCGACAACTTGTACTCTATTGACCGAATTTAAACGAAATTTTTAAAAAGCTGGAATCATGGAAATTCATGGATATATTTGAACAAGGATTGCCAATCCTTGTTATAATATAAAATTAGTTTCAAGTTTCTATAAAATATTGTGAAAATGTAGTTGAACCACCCGACAACTTGTACTCTATTGACCGAATTTAAACGAAATTTTTAAAAAGCTGGAATCATGGAAATTCATGGATATATTTGAAAAAGGATTGCCAATCCTTGTTATAATATAAAATTAGTTTCAAGTTTCTATAAAGTTTGTGAAAATGTAGTTGAACCACCCGACAACTTGTACTCTATTGACCGAATTTAAACGAAATTTTTAAAAAGCTGGAATCATGGAAATTCATGGATATATTTGAACAAGGATTGCCAATCCTTGTTATAATATAAAATTAGTTTCAAGTTTCTATAAAGTTTGTGAAAATGTAGTTGAACCACCCGACAACTTGTACTCTATTGACCGAATTTAAACGAAATTTTTAAAAAGCTGGAATCATGGAAATTCATGGATATATTTGAACAAGGATTGCCAATCCTTGTTATAATATAAAATTAGTTTCAAGTTTCTATAAAATATTGTGAAAATGTAGTTGAACCACCCGACAACTTGTACTCTATTGACCGAATTTAAACGAAATTTTTAAAAAGCTGGAATCATGGAAATTCATGGATATATTTGAAAAAGGATTGCCAATCCTTGTTATAATATAAAATTAGTTTCAAGTTTCTATAAAATATTGTGAAAATGTAGTTGAACCACCCGACAACTTGTACTCTATTGACCGAATTTAAACGAAATTTTTAAAAAGCTGGAATCATGGAAATTCATGGATATATTTGAAAAAGGATTGCCAATCCTTGTTATAATATAAAATTAGTTTCAAGTTTCTATAAAATATTGTGAAAATGTAGTTGAACCACCCGACAACTTGTACTCTATTGACCGAATTTAAACGAAATTTTTAAAAAGCTGGAATCATGGAAATTCATGGATATATTTGAACAAGGATTGCCAATCCTTGTTATAATATAAAATTAGTTTCAAGTTTCTATAAAGTTTGTGAAAATGTAGTTGAACCACCCGACAACTTGTACTCTATTGACCGAATTTAAACGAAATTTTTAAAAAGCTGGAATCATGGAAATTCATGGATATATTTGAACAAGGATTGCCAATCCTTGTTATAATATAAAATTAGTTTCAAGTTTCTATAAAATATTGTGAAAATGTAGTTGAACCACCCGACAACTTGTACTCTATTGACCGAATTTAAACGAAATTTTTAAAAAGCTGGAATCATGGAAATTCATGGATATATTTGAACAAGGATTGCCAATCCTTGTTATAATATAAAATTAGTTTCAAGTTTCTATAAAATATTGTGAAAATGTAGTTGAACCACCCGACAACTTGTACTCTATTGACCGAATTTAAACGAAATTTTTAAAAAGCTGGAATCATGGAAATTCATGGATATATTTGAACAAGGATTGCCAATCCTTGTTATAATATAAAATTAGTTTCAAGTTTCTATAAAGTTTGTGAAAATGTAGTTGAACCACCCGACAACTTGTACTCTATTGACCGAATTTAAACGAAATTTTTAAAAAGCTGGAATCATGGAAATTCATGGATATATTTGAACAAGGATTGCCAATCCTTGTTATAATATAAAATTAGTTTCAAGTTTCTATAAAATATTGTGAAAATGTAGTTGAACCACCCGACAACTTGTACTCTATTGACCGAATTTAAACGAAATTTTTAAAAAGCTGGAATCATGGAAATTCATGGATATATTTGAACAAGGATTGCCAATCCTTGTTATAATATAAAATTAGTTTCAAGTTTCTATAAAGTTTGTGAAAATGTAGTTGAACCACCCGACAACTTGTACTCTATTGACCGAATTTAAACGAAATTTTTAAAAAGTTGGAATCATGGAAATTTATGGATATATTTGAAAAAGGATTGCCAATCCTTGTTATAATATAAAATTAGTTTCAAGTTTCTATAAAATATTGTGAAAATGTAGTTGAACCACCCGACAACTTGTACTCTATTGACCGAATTTAAACGAAATTTTTAAAAAGCTGGAATCATGGAAATTCATGGATATATTTGAACAAGGATTGCCAATCCTTGTTATAATATAAAATTAGTTTCAAGTTTCTATAAAATATTGTGAAAATGTAGTTGAACCACCCGACAACTTGTACTCTATTGACCGAATTTAAACGAAATTTTTAAAAAGCTGGAATCATGGAAATTCATGGATATATTTGAACAAGGATTGCCAATCCTTGTTATAATATAAAATTAGTTTCAAGTTTCTATAAAATATTGTGAAAATGTAGTTGAACCACCCGACAACTTGTACTCTATTGACCGAATTTAAACGAAATTTTTAAAAAGCTGGAATCATGGAAATTCATGGATATATTTGAACAAGGATTGCCAATCCTTGTTATAATATAAAATTAGTTTCAAGTTTCTATAAAATATTGTGAAAATGTAGTTGAACCACCCGACAACTTGTACTCTATTGACCGAATTTAAACGAAATTTTTAAAAAGCTGGAATCATGGAAATTCATGGATATATTTGAACAAGGATTGCCAATCCTTGTTATAATATAAAATTAGTTTCAAGTTTCTATAAAATATTGTGAAAATGTAGTTGAACCACCCGACAACTTGTACTCTATTGACCGAATTTAAACGAAATTTTTAAAAAGCTGGAATCATGGAAATTCATGGATATATTTGAACAAGGATTGCCAATCCTTGTTATAATATAAAATTAGTTTCAAGTTTCTATAAAATATTGTGAAAATGTAGTTGAACCACCCGACAACTTGTACTCTATTGACCGAATTTAAACGAAATTTTTAAAAAGCTGGAATCATGGAAATTCATGGATATATTTGAACAAGGATTGCCAATCCTTGTTATAATATAAAATTAGTTTCAAGTTTCTATAAAGTTTGTGAAAATGTAGTTGAACCACCCGACAACTTGTACTCTATTGACCGAATTTAAACGAAATTTTTAAAAAGCTGGAATCATGGAAATTCATGGATATATTTGAACAAGGATTGCCAATCCTTGTTATAATATAAAATTAGTTTCAAGTTTCTATAAAGTTTGTGAAAATGTAGTTGAACCACCCGACAACTTGTACTCTATTGACCGAATTTAAACGAAATTTTTAAAAAGTTGGAATCATGGAAATTTATGGATATATTTGAAAAAGGATTGCCAATCCTTGTTATAATATAAAATTAGTTTCAAGTTTCTATAAAATATTGTGAAAATGTAGTTGAACCACCCGACAACTTGTACTCTATTGACCGAATTTAAACGAAATTTTTAAAAAGCTGGAATCATGGAAATTCATGGATATATTTGAACAAGGATTGCCAATCCTTGTTATAATATAAAATTAGTTTCAAGTTTCTATAAAATATTGTGAAAATGTAGTTGAACCACCCGACAACTTGTACTCTATTGACCGAATTTAAACGAAATTTTTAAAAAGCTGGAATCATGGAAATTCATGGATATATTTGAACAAGGATTGCCAATCCTTGTTATAATATAAAATTAGTTTCAAGTTTCTATAAAGTTTGTGAAAATGTAGTTGAACCACCCGACAACTTGTACTCTATTGACCGAATTTAAACGAAATTTTTAAAAAGCTGGAATCATGGAAATTCATGGATATATTTGAACAAGGATTGCCAATCCTTGTTATAATATAAAATTAGTTTCAAGTTTCTATAAAATATTGTGAAAATGTAGTTGAACCACCCGACAACTTGTACTCTATTGACCGAATTTAAACGAAATTTTTAAAAAGCTGGAATCATGGAAATTCATGGATATATTTGAACAAGGATTGCCAATCCTTGTTATAATATAAAATTAGTTTCAAGTTTCTATAAAGTTTGTGAAAATGTAGTTGAACCACCCGACAACTTGTACTCTATTGACCGAATTTAAACGAAATTTTTAAAAAGCTGGAATCATGGAAATTCATGGATATATTTGAACAAGGATTGCCAATCCTTGTTATAATATAAAATTAGTTTCAAGTTTCTATAAAGTTTGTGAAAATGTAGTTGAACCACCCGACAACTTGTACTCTATTGACCGAATTTAAACGAAATTTTTAAAAAGTTGGAATCATGGAAATTTATGGATATATTTGAACAAGGATTGCCAATCCTTGTTATAATATAAAATTAGTTTCAGGTTTCTATAAAGTTTGTGAAAATGTAGTTGAACCACCCGACAACTTGTACTCTATTGACCGAATTTAAACGAAATTTTTAAAAAGCTGGAATCATGGAAATTCATGGATATATTTGAACAAGGATTGCCAATCCTTGTTATAATATCAATTAGTTTCAAGTTTCAATAAAGTTTGTGAAAATGTAGTTGAACCACCCGACAACTTGTACTCTTTTGACCGAATTTAAACGAAATTTTTAAAAAGTTGGAATCATGGAAATTTATGGATATATTTGAACAAGGATTGCCAATCCTTGTTATAATATAAAATTAGTTTCAAGTTTCTATAAAGTTTGTGAAAATGTAGTTGAACCACCCGACAACTTGTACTCTATTGACCGAATTTAAACGAAATTTTTAAAAAGTTGGAATCATGGAAATTTATGGATATATTTGAACAAGGATTGCCAATCCTTGTTATAATATAAAATTAGTTTCAGGTTTCTATAAAGTTTGTGAAAATGTAGTTGAACCACCCGACAACTTGTACTCTTTTGACCGAATTTAAACGAAATTTTTAAAAAGCTGGAATCATGGAAATTCATGGATATATTTGAACAAGGATTGCCAATCCTTGTTATAATATACAATTAGTTTCAAGTTTCAATAAAGTTTGTGAAAATGTAGTTGAACCACCCGACAACTTGTACTCTTTTGACCGAATTTAAACGAAATTTTTAAAAAGCTGGAATATGGAAATTCATGGATATATTTGAACAAGGATTGCCAATCCTTGTTATAATATACAATTAGTTTCAAGTTTCAATAAAGTTTGTGAAAATGTAGTTGAACCACCCGACAACTTGTACTCTTTTGACCGAATTTAAACGAAATTTTTAAAAAGTTGGAATCATGGAAATTCTGTATCTGTAAAAAAACGATGAAAATACCGTCTTCCTCAAAATTCCCAATATCTTAAATAACTTTTGGGATGAATTGTTCTTATAAAAATTATATATATAAGTTTATTTTAAGGTCATCGTCAGCAAATGCATCAAAAAAGTCAAATTTTCAAGCCAACAATAATTACACCTAAACCTTTATATTATGGAAAAACTTTTAGAGGTCCACTTTCATCTAGACTAACGCTTTTTTCTTATGTCAATAAAATGCAAAATGATCGAAAAACAATAAGTACTAAAAACAAATGGTCATAGCTTTGTCAAATGCAATTAGATTTAGTTGATTTTTTGTCATTTGGCTCAATTACGAGCTCTTTCGGATGAGGCAATTGTATAATCAAATTTTTTGACCTAGAATTGCCCCATGCTTGGGTTTGCATCGGTTGGTGTTCGATCATTTCGCATTTTATTACATAGGAAATATCTAGTTTGCATTTTTTTATATTTTCTATTTTTTAAGGAAAAAACGTGTTACCGTCCAAGGCTTTGACTTCTATAAAAACGGGAATTATTTTGTTTGTAAAAATTCTAAATTAAAGGATAATTATTGTGGAGGTTTTTTAAATAATTTTTAGGATACATATTGAAAATTTTAGTTCGATTTCCAATAAATGAAATATCTTTCCACAGAAAGATTATTCACAACCATGCTGTATGATTATTTAGATATTTTAATTAAATTAAATTAGAGCGTGCCTATTTAAATTTTTGGATCGGGAATGTTTTTTTCTGCATTTTGAGCATACATATTTAAACCAGAAATTAGACTTTGTTCAATTTTTCGGAACTAAAACCGGCACGCTCTAGTACACTGCGTAACAAACGTCATCATAATTTTTCGTCATAACTCTTTGAAAAAGTGACATTCGTTTGTAATTTTTTCATATTAGTTTTAATTATTATAATACAAGGCAATAGAAACAAGGCTAAGAAAATTTTTATAATTTTTTTATAAAATAAAGTTTTTGTACTATAACAAAAGTAATACCTGTAAACATATCTAGAGATGTTAAAAGAAAATACGGTACTTATCTGTTTTGTGACCGCACTTTAAAAATGTTTAAAAAGGGTCATGAATATCGACAAATTATATGTCTTTCGAAAGAGCTCCTCGAGCTGAGTCGAATGACACCAAAATCAGCTCGAGATCTTGATTATGAGCCAAGATAAAAAAGTTCAAAATGGTCAACGTAAACCTATGATTGTCGGCTACCCGACACTTGAGGATATGACTTTTGAGGACCAGACACTTGAGGACCGACTTTTGAGAACGCGACCTTTGAGGATGCGACCTTTGAGGATGCGACTCTTGAGGACGCGACTTTTGAGGATGCGACCTTTGGGGATGCGACTTTTGAGGATCAGACATTTGAGGATACTCTAATGTCAAAAAAATTAAAAAATAAATAATGTTAATTTATGTTTAAAAATTTAAATTTTATAATATTATGGCTTGCTCAAGGCCTAACGAGCAAATAGTGATCATTAATAAATATAATCGTTTCAGTTTTCGAAGTAGTTGAAATTTTGAAAATTCGTTGAAAATTTTGATGAATTCAATAGTTGTCGGTTCCGAGAAATTCATCGGATATCCGAAACCGAACCGAAGAAACAAACCGAAAATTCTCTGATATTGGACCGAACCGAAAATTTTTTCGAGGGTTAAGAAGTTATTAAGGATAGCGGTGTTGTACATATAAGTGAATTTGTTGATATAAGAGGTTTGATATCGGGTGATAAAAGGGGTCTGATTTGATCAAGGGGATGATTAAGAAAGTTCCAATTAAGATAGTTTTCAATTATTAATATCAAATTAATAAAGTTTTGGAAGGATAAGAGGGATATGCAGTGTACCGGGGCTTCAAGGAGGATTTAGAATTTTGGAATAACAGCCTACCAGATTTCTTCCTTTTCAGCGTAAATTTTGAAATTTTTGGTAGGCTATGGAGCCAGATCTGAAGGCCAGATGAGAAATGTCAAGTTTTGTAAGGTCAAATAACCAGATATCATTTGCTCGTTAGGCCTTGAGCAAGCCATAATATTATAAAATTTAAATTTTTAAACATAAAATTAACATTATTTATTTTTTAATTTTTTTGACATTTGAGTATCCTCAAATGTCTGATCCTCAAAAGTCGCATCCCAAAAGGTCGCAACCTCAAAAGTCGCGTCATCAAGAGTCGCATCCTCAAAGGTCGCATCCTCAAAGGTCGCGTCCTCAAAAGTCGGTCCCCTATAAAATAAAATGTTTTTGTATTATAACAAAAGTAATACCTGTAAACATATCTAGAGATATTGAAAAAATACAATGGAAATGAAGTTCCAGACAAGACACTATCGAGATTTTAAAACTCGAAAATCAATGAAACAGGGGGTAAACGTTTTTAAAAAATATTTTCGACTCCTTATATGTTGTATTAAATTTTTTTATAATTTTCTTAAAGCACATTAAATTTACTATAATATACAGATTTTATTTTTTTTTTAAATCATCTATTGAGTTGTAATGCATCGAATTTTTAGAGTGATAAATAAGGAGTGCCAAAATAGCGCAGAAAATTGCAAAATAAACATTAAAATAATTTAATTTTACCTTTCATAATTGGAAATTAAGAATTTTTCTAAGTATATTCTATTCTCAGCCAAAACACTTGTGAATCGAAAAACTCCTATCTGTTGATAACAACGGAGCGAATTTTAGAACAGAAATAATGTTAGAATCTAGATGAATTCCTCCTGCACCTTAGACAAAACTTTAGCAACCTCGCTTGGAAGGAGTTTTCCAATTCACAAGTGTTTTGGCTTTGAATAGAATATATTTAGAAAAATTCTTAATTTCAAATTATGAAAGGCAAAATTAAATTATTTTAATGTTTATTTTGCAATTTTCTGCGCATATTTTGGCACTCCTTATTTATCACTCTAAAAATTCGAAGCATTACAAAACAATAGATGATTTAAAAAAAAATAAAATCTGTATATTATAGTAAATTTAATGTGCTTTAAGAAAATTATAAAAAAATTTAATACAACATATAAGGAGTTATATGTCATTCGAAAGAGCTTCTCGAGCTGAGTCGAATGACACCAAGATCATGAGGATCCGAAATGGTACGGGCTCGAAATGGTCAAAAGATACAAGGATCAAAATGGTCAAAATAATGAATATGACCAAAATGTATGTCATTTGAAAGAGCTCGGAAAGCTGAGTCGAAAGACACCAAAATCATCGTGAATGAACAAGATTGGACACTGTTATGATCGTTTGTTTTAGCTTACCTATGACAATCATCGTGGCGCGACACAAGAGGATATGACTTTTGATAACCAGACACTTGAGGACCGACTTTTGAGGACGCGACCTTTGAGGATGCGACCTTTGAGGATGCGACTCTTGATGACGCGACTTTTGAGGTTGCGACCTTTTGGGATGCGACTTTTGAGGATCAGACATTTGAGGATACTCAAATGTCAAAAAAATTAAAAAATAAATAATGTTAATTTTATGTTTAAAAATTTAAATTTTATAATATTATGGCTTGCTCAAGGCCTAACGAGCAAATGATATCTGGTTATTTGACCTTACAAAACTTGACATTTCTCATCTGGCCTTCAGATCTGGCTCCATAGCCTACCAAAAATTTCAAAATTTACGCTGAAAAGGAATAAGTATGAACGCAGTAATAATATAGGATTCACGCATGTTCATTTAAGAATGATTCACGCATGTTCATTTAAGAATGAACTCTTCATATAGTATAGTTGGAAGTGTGTTGGGGCAGAGGGATGCTCGTGCGTGGCCAGCGCACTCATCGCTAATCAGATCAACTCAACTATTCTTTCGTTGCCGAAAGAGATAAACATAATCACAAAAAACCAGACTGTTACGAATATTTATTTTACATTTAAAATACAATTTTATGTTTATAACAATAAAAATAGAAATTCAACTAACTAACTAGCTGGGGATACAATTTATTATAAGTGATTAAAATAGGCGGGATCAATTAAAAGAGGGGGTATGATTTTGTTGTTTTAGAGTAAAGGAATTTAATATTTCGCCATTTAAGTCTTCCTTACAATATTATAAAAAGTTAATTCGTACAAAGGAGGGGGGAGAATATGTATAGGAACTATTACTTTTGATGTAATTTCAAAATATCCTCAAAATATCTCACCAAAATAATTTCGATAAAAATCAAAATTTAATAATCAGTAGAGTCCGGATTTTTTTGAAATAAAATCGCAAAATATGGCCATAAATTATTAAAATAAATGGGCAAAATATTGACAAAAAATGCCCAAAATTAGTGAAATATTGAAATAAATTATGGTTTATTTAGTGCCTTAAACTCAAAAAAAATTGAAATTTAACAATAAAAACCGTTTTTGTTGCTTGCAAACCTGTTTTTGTGCTGCTTCAAGGCGTCATTTTATTTTATTCACAATCAAAAATAAAAGAAATGTTTAAATTTAACAAAAAGTAATGAGCCGAAATAATGATGGGACGGCATTTTGGATGCGGCATTTTTTTAAATGCGGCATTTCGGAAGGACATTTTCGGATATTTTGGGTATTGGAATCATTGTTGTGCCTTTATGGGGGGTTTTTGTTTAGTGGGATCCTGGAAAAATTTATAATTAAAATATCTAAGATTGTCTTGTGACGAAGATAATTTGCATGAAAGAAACGCCAGTGTTGTAGTATAATAGCCAGAATTACACTTTTTCAGCGCCGCAGGCGAAATTCTGAGAATTTTGTTGTCAAGCGGTTAAATTAATTTTCTTTTTTCCAAAAATTTATGAAAAAATACAAAATTTTGTTAACAATATACAAAAATATTGAAATAATTTACAAAAAGTGCCAAATATTGAAATAACCGGAAAATTGGCAAATATTGAAATAAATTGAAATACAACTTTGTTCAAAATCATAATATTGAAAAACTAATGGCATATTTGGACTTCTTTCGATATAGTGTGTTTGCAAAAAACATTTTATTTCAATAAAATCCGGACTCTAATAATCAGTATACTTTATAAATTCATTTACTTTTCAATTATTTTATAAAGTATTTAATTATAATTATAAATCGTTTTTCGGTTATCTTAATACATGTACATATCACTTCATTTAACAATTTTTTTCAATATTTTTTAATACAGACACCATAGTCGCATTTAAAATCTTCAGGACACTCTCCATTCTCACCACAGGGTTTGTATGTTGTTGGTGGTGGCGTTGTTGTAGTTGGTTGTGTTGTAGTTGGTGGCTTTGTTGGTGGTCGGGTTGGTGGATAGCATTTACCCTTGTAACATATGTATGGTCGGAAACACACAATACAGGCATTAAAATTTCCCTCAGAACAACATTGTGCTAAAGAAATGAAAATTAGTTTAGATTTAAAGGTATAGGCTTGCGTGGTTCGAGTGTGGGTGGTTCTGTTGGAGGGATAGCGCAATATTGACCAGCGTAGCATGTGAATCGAAAGGGACAATGGTAACAGTTTCTAAAGCGATTTCCTTTCCAACAACATCGTGCTGAAAATGAATATTATTTTACTTTTAAAAATATTGGCTTGCTTGGTTTGGGCGGAGTTGGCTTCTTTGTAGTAGTCGTAGGGATTGGAACACAAATCTCATTCTCACATTCATATCCAGGGGGACAGGGGTTATACTTATCACAAGGCTGTGGTGGTTTGGGTGTTGTTGTTGGCTTCATTGTTGTAGTTCTTGGCACATATTTACAATATAAGCCATTGAAACATTGGTAAGAAGGAAGACAGGTGAAACAATTTGAACCACCGTTTCCACTATAACAACATTGTCCTGAACTAAGAAGAAAGTTATTTTGAATTTAAAAAATTATTTCGCTTTTTATAGGCGTAGTAGTCGTTGGTTTCTTTGTAGTAGTCGTAGTAGTTGGTACGACCTTGACGCACACTTCATTGATACACGTAACTTGGCGACTAACTTGGCGACTAATAATCGGACTTTAACATTTTCGGCTAACGAATTACCTTCATTATCAAAGAATGATTTATGCTTCTCGAACCACGAAGCGAATGTTTTGCCCTTGTCCAAATCGAACTCGAATTCTTGAATAACGGAATTTAATTTGCAATAGAGTTCAGCTGACTTTTCTTCTTCTGAATCTTCTTTTTCCTTTGTTTTGCCGAATTCCTTTATGAAATCTTGCGTTGACTTCAGAATTTCGCCTAGCATTTTTACTGCCTCTGTGTCCATTTTAACTTTTGAATCAGGTTCGAATACCAACTGCGACCGCGCCACTGTTATGTACGTGACTTGTATGTCTACGTACTAACAAAGAATAACACAAAGATAAGACAGTATCTAACAACTGTGTATATCTAATATATCTAACGTGTATATCTAATATGTATATCTAACAATCTACAAGACTAAATACAATAAGGGCGAACAATAGGAATATGGCTAAGCGCCGAATAGGTGGAGACAGAATAGAATAAGAATAACACTGCGACAATAAGACTAAGACTAAGACTGAATAATAGGAAGGCTTTTATACTAAGCCGATACCCAACACCTCCCTTCAAAATCAAAGAGGAAGTTTAATTTAAACAATATTACATGTTTGCTTTATATCTTATCTTCACCTCCATTCTAATCACTTTGTTAATAACGTGAAAAATGCCACGTTAAATGTCCATATTCAAAGTTTAGACAAAAATAGGAAAAGTTTTAACTTATTATCATTTTTTAACAAATAGGGTGATAAAATGTTTGTAAATATTTTTCATTTAAATTTCTCAATAATGTTTGCGGATCATAAGTTATTTTGAAAATTTTAGCACATAAATGAAAGAGATATTACCTATTTATTTTTCTTGAAGATGACGAATTTGATGACGAATTTGATGACGAATTTGATGACGAATTATAGACTAGGCCATGTAAGGCCAGTTTTGTCATACGTGGCCTAGTTAGAAAATACGTCATCTTCAAAAAAAAAACAATTTGAATATACATGGGTGTATATTGTAGTCTGCCAAATACTCGAATCCCATGCATCCTCCAAATCCGCTAATATGCCCTAATCCACCTATATCCACCAAATGCCTGACTATATTAATCTTTCAAAGCATACTCATCAGGGATACGTTAGTCTCGTATCTTGTGTCTCGTATCTTGTAAATCTCGTATTTTTTGAGGATCTCGTATTTCGTGAATCTCATGTCTCGTATTTTTTGCCACTTGCGCCACCCCTGATACATATGTCTTTCATTTTCACTCATAATCCGCAAAAGTAAAAAAAAATTTTTACAAAAAAATTAAAAGGAAACTTTATTTGCTCACAAACAATTTTGAGAAATTTAAATGAAAAATATTCACAAACATTTTATCACCATGTTTGTTAAGAAATGACAATAAAATAGTCAAAACGTTTCCTATTTTGTCTATAATTTGAATATGGACATTTAACGTGGCAATTTTCACGTTATTAACAAAGTGATTAAAATGTTGATGAAGATTTGTCATAAAGCAAACATGTAATATTGTTAAAAATAAACTTCCTCTTTAATTTGAAGGAGGGTTGTTTGAAAAATTAGTTTTGAAAATGAGAGATTTTCAGACGTGTGACACGTAGCTTTTAGTTTTCTAGAAAAACATTTAAGGAAATAATAAGCCTTTATCTGTATGTATATATAAAAGCCCATGAATTCTATCAGAAGATAACAGTCTTTAAAATTTCTGTCAAATTAAATCAGTATTTGATATAATTCATTAATAATAATTTACTTCAAAAATGAAGGTAAATACTCCTTTAGTTTTAATTCTATATCAAATTTAAGTTGATACTGCTGGTTTTTATTCAAATGTGCTTAATATCATTGGTATTTTCCGATGACCCGCAAAAATGTGGTGATGGCTATGATGAATGTTCCCCTGGATATACGTGTATCAATGAAGTGTGCGTCAAGGTCGTACCAACTACTACGACTACTACAAAGAAACCAACGACTACTACGCCTATAAAAAGCGAAATAATTTTTTAAATTCAAAATAACTTTCTTCTTAGTTCAGGACAATGTTGTTATAGTGGAAACGGTGGTTCAAATTGTTTCACCTGTCTTCCTTCTTACCAATGTTTCAATGGCTTATATTGTAAATATGTGCCAAGAACTACAACAATGAAGCCAACAACAACACCCAAACCACCACAGCCTTGTGATAAGTATAACCCCTGTCCCCCTGGATATGAATGTGAGAATGAGATTTGTGTTCCAATCCCTACGACTACTACAAAGAAGCCAACTCCGCCCAAACCAAGCAAGCCAATATTTTTAAAAGTAAAATAATATTCATTTTCAGCACGATGTTGTTGGAAAGGAAATCGCTTTAGAAACTGTTACCATTGTCCCTTTCGATTCACATGCTACGCTGGTCAATATTGCGCTATCCCTCCAACAGAACCACCCACACTCGAACCACGCAAGCCTATACCTTTAAATCTAAACTAATTTTCATTTCTTTAGCACAATGTTGTTCTGAGGGAAATTTTAATGCCTGTATTGTGTGTTTCCGACCATACATATGTTACAAGGGTAAATGCTATCCACCAACCCGACCACCAACAAAGCCACCAACTACAACACAACCAACTACAACAACGCCACCACCAACAACATACAAACCCTGTGGTGAGAATGGAGAGTGTCCTGAAGATTTTAAATGCGACTATGGTGTCTGTATTAAAAAATATTGAAAAAAATTGTTAAATGAAGTGATATGTACATGTATTAAGATAACCGAAAAACGATTTATAATTATAATTAAATACTTTATAAAATAATTGAAAAGTAAATGAATTTATAAAGTATACTGATTATTAGAGTCCGGATTTTATTGAAATAAAATGTTTTTTGCAAACACACTATATCGAAAGAAGTCCAAATATGCCATTAGTTTTTCAATATTATGATTTTGAACAAAGTTGTATTTCAATTTATTTCAATATTTGCCAATTTTCCGGTTATTTCAATATTTGGCACTTTTTGTAAATTATTTCAATATTTTTGTATATTGTTAACAAAATTTTGTATTTTTTCATAAATTTTTGGAAAAAAGAAAATTAATTTAACCGCTTGACAACAAAATTCTCAGAATTTCGCCTGCGGCGCTGAAAAAGTGTAATTCTGGCTATTATACTACAACACTGGCGTTTCTTTCATGCAAATTATCTTCGTCACAAGACAATCTTAGATATTTTAATTATAAATTTTTCCAGGATCCCACTAAACAAAAACCCCCCATAAAGGCACAACAATGATTCCAATACCCAAAATATCCGAAAATGTCCTTCCGAAATGCCGCATTTAAAAAAATGCCGCATCCAAAATGCCGTCCCATCATTATTTCGGCTCATTACTTTTTGTTAAATTTAAACATTTCTTTTATTTTTGATTGTGAATAAAATAAAATGACGCCTTGAAGCAGCACAAAAACAGGTTTGCAAGCAACAAAAACGGTTTTTATTGTTAAATTTCAATTTTTTTTGAGTTTAAGGCACTAAATAAACCATAATTTATTTCAATATTTCACTAATTTTGGGCATTTTTTGTCAATATTTTGCCCATTTATTTTAATAATTTATGGCCATATTTTGCGATTTTATTTCAAAAAAATCCGGACTCTACTGATTATTAAATTTTGATTTTTATCGAAATTATTTTGGTGAGATATTTTGAGGATATTTTGAAATTACATCAAAAGTAATAGTTCCTATACATATTCTCCCCCCTCCTTTGTACGAATTAACTTTTTATAATATTGTAAGGAAGACTTAAATGGCGAAATATTAAATTCCTTTACTCTAAAACAACAAAATCATACCCCCTCTTTTAATTGATCCCGCCTATTTTAATCACTTATAATAAATTGTATCCCCAGCTAGTTAGTTAGTTGAATTTCTATTTTTATTGTTATAAACATAAAATTGTATTTTAAATGTAAAATAAATATTCGTAACAGTCTGGTTTTTTGTGATTATGTTTATCTCTTTCGGCAACGAAAGAATAGTTGAGTTGATCTGATTAGCGATGAGTGCGCTGGCCACGCACGAGCATCCCTCTGCCCCAACACACTTCCAACTATACTATATGAAGAGTTCATTCTTAAATGAACATGCGTGAATCATTCTTAAATGAACATGCGTGAATCCTATATTATTACTGCGTTCATACTTATGGATGTTTAGAGCTCTCTAATCCCATAAAAGATTCGGCTCTATACGCAAATCGTGCCGACTTGAAATTTTTCCCTTGCTTTTTTACTAAGTATTTTTCCCAAGTTTTTATGCTTGTGATGGTTACCATAAGGAAAAACAATTTATAAAAAGGAAAATAAGCCTTTGACTGTATATATAAAGCCGTCGAATACTGTCAGAAGATAACAGTCTTTAAATATAATGTCGTGAAAACGACCTATTGTATTTTTTTACAATTGTCTTCTTTTTCTTTTAACGTGTTCTATTTTAGTATATTATTTATTTAGAACACGCCCTTTTTTCAATAATTTAAAAAATATATACATTTTTTACTTTTAGCCCGCCCTCTTTTTCTATTATTTAAATCAATAGTTTTTTTTTCAATTTCTTTAAGTTAGATTTAATTTTAAGATTTTTTAAAATATTGTGTAATATTTTAATTGTTGAATAAAATTGATTTTAAAGAAATTGATTTTGAATAGAAAAGAAAAGAGTAAAAAGAGTAGAAAAATTTAAATATTGTTTATTCATTGAATAAACTATAGAAAACATAAATAAATAATTTTAAAGAAAATAGGAAAATTTGTTTATTTTTTAACATTGTTCAGCAAAAACTTTAAATTGAATTTTAATTTTAATGGTTTTTGCGACATATAATTCATTAATAATAACTGGTACTTATAGGGTTTGGGTCCGCTGGAAAAAAATAATTCTATCTTTTCCTTATTCTTATGAAATGGTCAACTTTCTACTTCCTCAATCTTATTCATTTTCCCTGTGGCATATTCAAATGATGACATTAATAAAGAAAAGATTACTGAAATGGCAAAAATGAAAATATTGATCCTAATGTTTGATGATATTGGAGAAAAATTATTTTTCCTTTATTAATGTCTATAATTTGACACAGGGAAATAATGAGAAATTGAGGAAGGAGAAAGTTGACCATTTCATACAAATTAAGGAAAAATAGAATTATTTTTTTCCAGCGGACCCAAACCCTATAAGTACCATAATAACTACCCAAAAATTAATAATAACTACGCTTTTTAATATTGAAGGAACTTCGTCCAAAACCAAGCGACGTTTTCTCTTGCAAAATCGTTTCGCCGATTTCATTAGTTTTACCTATACCATTTTGAGCTTACAAATAAATGGGGTGATGCGTAACCGGTCTCATTTGACCCTCCCTTTTTAAAATTTCAACCCACTTCTTTCACCACTAAGAACCAAACAGATTTACATACAAACGCAACCTCAAACGTCATAGTTAACACTTTTTACATTTAAACAATACAAACAAACAAAGTAATAAAATGTTGGTGAATATAATTTGTCATAAAACAAACATGTAAATATTGTTAAGAATCAAGTTCCTCTTTAATTTTGAAGGAGGATTGATTGAAAATTTTTACATTGAAAATGAAACATTCTCAAACGTGTGACACGTAGCTTTCATTCTAATAACTATTTAGTGACAGAATAATAAGCCTTTAACTGTATATATAAAAGCCAGTGGATTCTGTCAGAAGATAAAAGTCTTTAAAAATTCTGTCAAATTAAGTCAGTCTTTAGTATAACTCTTTAATAATAACTAGCCCAAAAATGAAGGTAAATACTTTCTGCATAAATTTTAATTTACTAACAAATTAGTTGATACTGAGGGTTTGTATTCAAATGTGCTTAATCGCATTGGTATTTTCAGATGCCAAACGACGTAGAAATTTAATTTTGAAAAATTTCCAAAAATTTATTATTTAAAGCCGAACATCCGCAAAAATGTGGTGATGAGTATGATGATGAATGTCCACCTGGATACATTTGCGATTATAATGTGTACGTCAAGGTCAAACCATCTACTACGACTACTACAAAAAAGCCAACCCCGCCTAAACCAAGCAAAATAATGCTTAATAATCTAATAACATTCATTTTTCAGCACAATGTTGTTGGCCTAAAAATCAGCATAGTAACTGTTACTTCTGTTTTCTCCCATTCAATTGTTACGAGGGTAAATACTGCTATATCCCTCCAACACGACCACCAACAACAACACCCGAGCCTACACGTTGTGAGAATGATTATGGCTGTCCATCTGGATATAAGTGCGACAACAAAATTTGTGTTCCTATTCCAACGACTACAACATTAAAGCCAACCCTGCCTAAACCAAGCAAGCCAATACCTTTAAATCTAAAATAATTTTCCTTTTTTAGCCCAATGTTGTTGGATAGGAAATCGCGGGACAAGTTGTTACGGATGTGGTACTCTAGTCAAATGTTACAAGGGTCAATACTGTCAATATGTGCCTACACCAACAACACCATCAACACCAACTACAACAACTCCACCAGCAACACCTCAACCTTGTGATCAGGATGGAGATTGCCCTGAAGGATCTAAATGTGACTGTGATGTTTGTATTCCGAAATATTGTAAGAAATTGTTAAATGAAAGTGATACGTAAATATATGCCGAGATAAAAGGAAACGATTTATAATTAGAATTAAATACTTTATAAAATGATTGAAATTAAATGAATGCACAAAATATACTGATTATTAACTTTTGATTTTTATCGAAACTATTTTGGTTGACTTTTCGCTTTTCTGATTGTGAGTTCAGGATATCCTGAAATTACATGAAGAGTAATGGCACCTAGTATAAATACCCCCTTCCTTTGTACAAATTGACTTTCTATGATATAAAAAGTTCATTCTTTGTTGCAAAATGCGCGGTTCTGATTATAACTTCAACGAGCACTGGGATAATTTAATTGATTTAAGCAAAACTATTAATTAATCTTTAAGTAACTAGCCGTATTAAAGTTTAGATGATGTACAGCCGAACTATAAAATTCTCCAAACTTGTCGAATCCATGCCGCCCTGGTATGGTTCGATGCGTTTCGACATTCTGGATCGAACTATACCAGGGCCCCACGGATTCGACAATTTTTGACAAAGTTATAGTTCGGCGGTACATTGGGCTCGCGGTACATCGGGGTATACTCGAGAAAAGCTCAATTTTGCTTCGTTATCAGAAAATGCGACATAAGCGATAATTTTACCAATATATCGCATATTTTACTCTTATTTATACCACCAAATTTGAATTTAGCAACAATGGTAGTATATGCGTGAATCTCACACCTGAAGATTATTCATCGAATTTTATGATAGAGTACACTCGAAAATTAATTACAGATATCTCGAAAATTTCTTGAATATTGATATATTTTCGATATTATTAAAAATTTGTCTTATCATCATAGTGATATCGAGAATCACTTTTCTTGGATATCTTGTCTTGATTCAATCTCTATGTGATAACAATGCGGCCCGATAAACTGAGTGTGTCCCTGATATTGCCCTTAACTCAAAAAATCCCTCCAAATCCATCGATATCCACTTAATTCCTCGATTTATCTCCCAAATCCCTTTAAAAGCTTAATCCAGATTCTAATATTGCTAGATTTCACCCAAAATCTCTATATATCCATAAAACAAAAACTTTAAATGAAAAATATTCACACACATATTATCACCTTATTTGTTAATAAATGATAATAAAACCGTCAAAACGTTTCCTATTCTTTGTCTAAAATTTGAATATGGACATCTAACGTGGCGTTTTTCACGTTATAAACAAAGTGATAAAAATATAAAGCAAGCATGTCATATGTAGTGTTAAAAATAAACTTCCTCTTTAAATTTGAAGGAGGGTTGGTTGTGAAATATATTTACTTTGAGAATGAAACATTCTGAATGTGTGACACGTAGCTTTCATTCTAATAACAAATTAAAGAAATAATAAGATTTAACTGGTTATATAAAAAAGCCAGTGAATTCTGTCTTAAGACAACAGTCTTTGAAAATTCTGTCAAATTAAGTCAGTCTTTAGTATAACTCTTTAATAATAACTACTCTAAAAATGAAAGTAAATACTTTCTACTTTAATAATTCTATATCAAATTTAAGCTGATACTGTTTGTTTTTATTCAAATGTGGTTGGTATTATCTGATGCCAGCCGTATAATTTTAATTTAATAACTTCCAAAAATTTATTATTTAAAGTCGGCGGGCCACCGTGTGATTACGACACTCCTTGCCCACCTGGATATAAATGCGATTATGGTGTGTGTGTCAAGGACATACCACCTACTACGACTACTACAAAAAAGCCAACTCCGCCTAAACCAAGCAAATAAAAATTTAAATATTTAATTAACATTTATTTTCAGCACGATGTTGCTACGGATGGGATCGCCATACAAACTGTTACTATTGTCCCTTTCCATCCAGATGTTACTTGGGTAAATATTGTCGTATCCTTCCAACACCACAACCAATAACAACACTGCACCTTCAACTTGTAAGAACAATTATGAATGTCCATCTGGATATAAGTGCGATTATGAAATTTGCGTTCTTATCCCTACAACTACAAAGAAGCCAACCCCGCCCAAACCAAGCTAAACCGTTATTTGAATAATAAAATAAATTCATTTACAGAAAAATATTGTTGTGGAGGAAATCGCTGGATAAACTGTTACTATTGTCCCTATCCATCCACATGTTACTCGGGTAAATACTGCCGTATCCCTCCAACACCACCACAACAGACAACATCCAAACGTATATCTTGTGAGAATGATTATGAATGTCCATTTGGATATAATTGCGATTATAAAATTTGCGTTCCTGTTCCTACGACTACATTAAAGCCAACCCCACCTAAACGGAGCAAGCCAATACCTTTAAATTTAAAATAATTTTCCTCTTTTTCAGTACCATGTTGTTGGAGCGGAAATTTTCAAGGGAAATGTTACGAATGTTCCCTACCATTCACATGCTACCGGGGTCAATACTGTCTGCCTCCACCAAATCCACCTCCAACGACTACAACGCCACCACCAAAAACACTTCAACCTTGTAATAAGCATAAAAAGTGTCCCGAAGGATCTAAGTGCGAGTATGATGTCTGTATTCCGGAATATTAAAAAATTTATTAAATGATATGTACATGTATTGAGATAAATAACAAACGATTTATAATTATAGTTAAATACTTTATAAAATAATTGTTTAAATAAATGGTAGATAAATTATAATGATTATTAAATTTTGATTTATTCGAAATTTTTTGGTTCAATTTTCACTGTTTTGATTGTAAGTTAAGGATATACTAAAATTACATTAAGAGTCCATACCATCACAGATTGCGAGAAAAGGTCAGTAAATTGCGGGAAAAGGTCTCGTTATATAAACAAAAAAAGGTCTCGTCATAAAACAATAAAACAAATCTAAAAGTTACACACTTTTTATTCAAACAAATTTTATTAAAATTAGAAAAGTTCTCGAGAGAATCTTTACACAAATATAACTCTTAACTCTGAGAGAATCTAAAAAACTCTTTACTCTGAGAATTTACAAAATAAACTCTGATTATACCCTAAAATCCTAACGTTTAAATAGAGGAAAAAATGGGAGGATCGTTTCCAAAAATATAAAAAATATACAAAGTGCAATGAATAAGAGAAAGAATTTTAAAGAAGTAGGCGTATTTGATTACGCATGATTAAAAATAGAAATTTAAAAAATAAAAATATTTCCACAAAAAAGACAAGGGAGAAAAGGGCAAAAAATAAAATAAAAAAGTCGCATTTCGCGACACATAACAATCCATTAAATAATAATAAACAATAAATATGAAAAATATCACAACCATATTATCACCTTATTTGTTAATAATGATAATAAAATCGTTATATCTTTCCAATTTTTGTCTAAAATTTGAATATTGACATTTAACGTGGCGTCTTTCAGTGATTAAAATGGAGGGGAAGATAGGTCATAAAGCAAACATGTCGTATTGTTAGAAATAAACTTCCTTTTTAATTTTGAAGGGAAGTTGATTGTGAAAAGTATTTACAATGAAAATTAAACATTTTCAGCGTGTGACACGTATCTTCTAATAAGAATTTAATAAAAAATAACCCGTTGACTGTCTACATAAAAGCCAGTGCTTTTTGACAGAAGATAACAGTCTTTAAAAATTCTGTCAAATTAAATCAGTTTTTAAAAATAATTCATTGATAATAATTCACTCCAAAAATGAAGGTAAATATTTGTTTCCTTAATTTTAAATCAAATTTAGCTGATACTGTTGGTTTTTGTTCAATCTTGCTTAACCGCGTTAGTATTTTCCGATGACCCGCAAAAATGTGGTGAAGACTATGAAAAATGCCCATCTGGATATGAGTGCGATTATGATAAGTGTGTCAAGGTCGAACCACCTAGTACGACTACTACAAAGAAGCCAACCACACGAAAACCAAGCAAAACCGATATTTACATAATATTTAAAATAAGATTCTTTTCTTCCAGCCCAATGTTGCTGGGTTGGAAATGGCCATAGAAACTGTTACACGTGTAATCCATCATTCACATGCGTCGCGGGTTTTTACTGTTATGATCCACAAACACGACCAACGACAACACTCAAGCCTACACATTGTAAGAATGATAATGAATGTCCAGTTGCATATATGTGCGAGAAAGGACTTTGCGTTCCTTCAAGTAGAACAATACTTTATAGTTTAAAGTAACTATTTCATTCAGCCCAATGTTGTTGGAGTGGAAATAACTTTAGAAACTGTTTCACGTGTAATCCACCATTCGAATGCAAGGGCTATTACTGTTATAATCCAATAACAGTACCGCCAACAACAACACTCAAGCCTACACCTTGTAAGAATAATTCTGACTGTCCATCTGGATATAAGTGCGAGAATAAACTTTGCGCCTGGATACCAAGTAGAATACTTGATAATTTAAAATAACTATATCTTCCAGCCAAATGTTGTTGGAGAGGAAATCACTGGAGACACTGTTACACGTGTTTCCCACCAACCAAATGCATTCAGGGTAATTACTGCTATAGACCACCAACACGACCAACGACAACACTCAAGCCTACACCTTGTAAGAATGATAATCAATGTCCATCTAAATATAAGTGCGAGAATGAACTTTGCGTCCCTAAACCAAGTAGACCAATACTTGATAATTTAAAATAGATATTTCATTTAGCTCAATGTTGTTGGTCTGGAAATCGCGGGATAAACTGTTACCTTTGCGAACCATCATTATCATGCTACAAGGGTTCATACTGTGAATATAAGCCACCAACGTGCATGTTTGTTCCACCTGGTTTCACAACAGAGACCCCTTCACCGTCAACAAGCAAGCCAGACTTTAAGCAACGTTAAATAACCTTTTTATTCAGAAAAATGTTGTTTGGGTGGAATACACAATGTAAGCTGTTACAATTGCCCAGAAGGACTTGAATGCTATAAAGGCGAATGTTGTTACCTTCCAACGGCTGAAACTACAACTAAACCTACAATGAAACCAACTACAACACCACAACCAACACCACCAACGACTACAACAACGCAACCACCAACAACATACAAACCTTGTGGTGAAAATAAAGATTGTCCCGGAGGATCCAAGTGCGAGTATGATGTCTGTGTTCAAGATTATTGAGATAAATTATTAAATGAAAGTGATATGTACATATGTATATTGAGATAAATAACAAACGTACAAAATAATTAAATAAATGTTTGATATATGTATATTGAGATAAATAAAAACGTACAAAATAATTAAATAAATGTTTGATAAATTATACTGATTATTTAATTGAGATTATTAAACTGATTATTAAAAGTGTGAGGAGCAATAATCGCTATATTCCTCCCTCTGCGTGCTATTCGGCATTTCTTTACTACATATAAGGCAATACACCAAGGCAATGGTCTAACTCATGAAGGGCTGGTCACTTCTTAATTTCTTGGGACCGTTGTATGTCTAAAGAAACCTAATACAAGTTACCAAAAATAATCAAAATTTTCGACTGATCCTATGTCCAGTACTGTTAGAAAACATTTACTCTCATTTTTGGAGCGAATCTGATAGGGAGATTCCCTCCATTATATGGTAGAGAGACATATTGGGATGGACTTATCGGGATTGCGGTGACAAAAATAAACTTTTGCGTATTTATGTTGCCAATGTATTATCCAAGACGTCGGTGGCCGTAGGTCCCAAAAATCAGCAGAGTCGCTGTTCGTACCTTCACATATCCTGAGATGTCCGTTCCGATATGTCTGGCTCCATGTTATATTCTTACAGAATATGTACTGGCTTTTGTCGCAAAATAAAAAATATTAATACTATTATTTAATATTTTGCTAAATAAAGAGAGTTCTTTTCACGTAAACAAATTAGTTTCACAAACTAGAAACTTTATAAAAATAAAAAACTCTTTTAGGAGAAGATATCTTTACACAAATTCTATTTAAAGATTCACAAATAATAAACTTTATTAAAATAACTTTATTAAAATACAATCTAAACTTTATAAATAAATTCTAGAAATCTCTAGAAAACTCAAATTTAATTCAAGTAGAAACACAAAGAACTCTTAGTCAAAAAACTCTAAACTTAGAAAACTTAAATCAAATTCTTTAAGTTCTAAGTTCAACTCTTTATTTTAAACAAATCAAAAGTCTAAAAGTTACACGACTTTTATTCAAACAAAATCTATTACAATTAGAAAAGCTCTTAAGAGAATCTTACAAACTCTTAATTCTGAGAATTTACAAAATAAACTCTGATTATGCCCTAAAATCCTAACGTTTAAACAGAGGAAAAGTGGGAGGACGATTTCCAAAATAAAAAGAAAATATACAAGTGCAATGAATAATGAGGAAGAATTTGAAAGATGTGGGCGTATTTTTGATTACGCATGATTAAAATAGAAATTTTAAAAATAAAAATATTTCCACAAAAATGACAAGGGACAAAAGGGTCAAAAAATAATATAAAAAAGTCACATTTCGCGACACCTAACAATCCATTAAATAATAATAAACAATAAATATGAAAAATATCACAAGCATATTATCACTTTGTTTGTTAATAAATGATAATAAAATCGTTAAAACGTCTCCTATTTTTGTCGATAATTTGAATATGGACATTTAACGTGGCGTTTTTCAGTGAATAAAATGGAGGGGAAGATAAGTCATAATGCAAACATGACGTATTGTTAGAAATAAACTTCCTTGTTAATTTTGAAGGAGGGTTGGTTGGAAATTTTTGCTTTGAAAATGAGAGATTTTCAGACGTGTGACACGTAGCTTCTAATAAGAATTTAACGAAAAAATAACCAGTTGACTGTCTACATAAAAGCCAATGCTTTCTGAGAGAAGTTAACAGTCTTTAAAAATTCTGTCAAATTAAATCAGTCTTTAAAAATAATTCATTAATAATAATTTACTTCAAAAATGAAGGTAAATATTGTTTGCTTTAATTTAATTTCAAATTTAGCTGATACTGTTGGTTTTTGTTCAAATGTGCTTAATCGCGTTAGTATTTTCCGATGACCCGCAAAAATGTGGTGGTGAATATGATGATTGTCCACCTGGATATGAGTGTGATTATGATAAGTGTGTCAAGGTCGCACCAACTACAACGACTACTACAAAGAAGCCAACCTCGTCCAAACCAAGCAAAATCGAAAATTAATAAGTTTAAATAACAATCATATTCAGAACAATGTTGTTGGTCTGGAAATCGCGGGATAAACTGTTACGAGTGTAAACCATCATTATCATGCTACAAAGGTATTTATTGTGAATATGTGCCTCCAACACGACCGCCAACAACAACACTCAAGCCTACACCTTGTAAGAATAATTCTGAGTGCCCATCTGGATATAAGTGCGAGAATAAACTTTGCGTCATTGTACACAGTAGAACAATACTTGATAATTTAATATAACTATTTCTTCCAGCCCAATGTTGTTGGAGAGGAAATGACTGGAGAAACTGTTACACGTGTTCCCCATTTTCCAAATGCAAATACGGTAATTACTGCCATGTACCACCAACACGACCGCCAACAACAACACTCAAGCCTACACCTTGTAAAAATAATTCTGAATGTCCATCTGGATATGAGTGCCATCATGAACTTTGCGTCCCTAAACCAAGTAGACCAATACTTGACAATTTAAAATAACTATTTCATTCAGCTCAATGTTGTTGGTCTGAAAATCGTGGGATAAACTGTTACACTTGCAAACCATCATTATCATGCTACAAGGGTTATTATTGTGAATATGTGCCTCCAACAACAACTACACGAAAAACAGCACCTCAACCAACCCCACCAACAACACCACCAACGACTACAACGCCACCACAAACAACACTTCAACCTTGTGGTGAAAATGGAGAGTGTTCTAAAGGATTTAAGTGCGAGTATGATGTCTGTAATAAAGATTATTGAGATAAATTATTAAATGAAAGTGATATGTAAATATATTAAGAAAAATAACAAACGATTCTATAATTATAATTAAATACTTTATAAAATAATTAAATAAATGTTGGATAAATTATACTGATTATTTAATTGTGATTATTAAACTGATTATTAAAAGTGTGAGAAGCAATAATGCCTATATTCCTCTCTCTGCGCCCTCTACGTTCTTTACTACATATAAGGAGCTCATTTATGTTTTTGCTTTTGTCGCAAAATACAAAATATTAATACTATTATTTAATATTTTGCTAAATAAAGAGTTCCTTTCACGTAAACAAATTAGATTCACAAACTAGAAACTTTATAAAAATATCTTTTTATACAATCTAAACTTTATAAATTCTAGAAATCTCTAGAAAACTCAAATTTAATTCAAATAGAAACACAAAGAACTCTTAGTCAAATATCTCTAAACTTAGAAAACTTAAATCAAATTATTTAAGTTCTAAGTTCAATCATTATTTTAAACCAGGGTTCTCATTCGTATCTTTTTAAAAGTATTGTACTTTTTAATCAACTCTCTATTTTCAACTCTTTATTTTAAACCAGGGTTCTAATTCGTACTTTTTTAAAAGTATTGTACTTTTTAATCGACCTCCGTACTTAAGAAATTGAATTTGTACTTTTTTGAAAGTATGTACTTTTTATCAACATTTTCGAAAAAAACGAAGAAATCGGGCTTACGGACCTCCGAAATTCTCGAAATTTTCGCCTACGGCGCTAAAAATGGAAGAAATTTGGCTTAAATATTTTTACCCTTGGCCCTTCCCTCCGAAAAAATTTTCTAATTTAATTTGGAGTGTACTTTTTATTTGGAAATTTCGCCCCAATGTACTTTTTTATTAAGATTTTGATACTTTTGTTTGGCATTTTGTCGATGAGAACCCTGTTTTAAACAAATCAAACTCTAAAAGTTATACAACTTTTATTCAAACAAAATCTATTACAATTAGAAAAGCTCTTAAGAGAATCTTACAAACTCTTAATTCTGAGAATTTACAAAATAAACTCTGATTATTTCCTAAAATCCTAACGTTTAAATAGAGGAAAAGTGGGAGGACGATTTCCAAAAATAAAAAGAGAATATACAAAGTGCAATGAATAATGAGGAAGAATTTGAAAGAAGTGGGCGTATTTTTGGTTACGCATGATTAAAATAGAATTCTAAAAATAAAAATATTTTTAACAAAAAGGACAAGGGACAAAAGGGAAAATTTATAATAAACAAGTCGCATTTCGCGACAGCTTTTATGTATAAAGTCCATAGCTTTTTATTTTTTTAAATGTTCTTACGTGGCACTAGTGTGAAAATTCGTCATCTTCAAAATGTTGTCTTTCATTTACGTGTTAAAATTCTCAAAATAACTCATGATTACTTTTGTCGCCCATAAACAATATTGAAAAATTTTAATAAAAAATAATCATGCATATCATCACCTTATTTGTTAAGAATTGATAATAAAATAGTAAAAAAGTTTCCTTTTTTGTCCAAAATTTGAATATAGAAATTTAGCGTGGCGTTTATCACGTTATCAACAAAGTGATAAAAATGGAGGTGAATATTTGTCTTAAAGCAAACATGCAAACATGTTTATTCGTTAAAAATAAACTTCCTCTTTAATTTTGAAGGAGGGTTGGTTGTGAATTGACTTTGAAAATGAAACTTTCTCTAACGAGTGACACGTAGCTTTTATTCTAATAAGAAATTAAAGAAATAAAAATAAGTCTTTATCTGGTTATATAAAAGCAAATTGAATTCTGTCAGAAGATAACAGTCTTTAAAAATAATTCATTAATAATAACTACTCCAAAAATGAAGGTAACTACTTGTTGCTTTAATTTTAATTTTGCTTAAATTTAAGCTGATACTGTTGGTTTTTATTCAAATGTGGTTGGTATTAGCTGATGCCGGCCGTATAATTCTAATTTAATAATTCAAAAAATTTATTATTTAAAGCCGGGGGGCCACCGTGTGATTACGACAATCTTTGCCCACCTTGATATAAATGCGAGGATTATGAGTGTGAAAAAGTCGTACCACCTACTACTACTACAACAAAGAAGCCAACCCCGCCTAAACCAAGCAAATCCGATAATTGAATATTTAAATAACATTCGTTTTCAGGACAATGTTGTTGGAGAGGAAATCGCTTTAGAAACTGTTTCTGGTGTATTTATCCATCAGAATGTTACTTGGGTAAATATTGCCGTATCCCTCCAACACCACCACCAACAACTACACCCGCACCTACACCTTGTAAGGACGATTATAACTGTCCATCTGGATATAAGTGCGATTATGGAGTTTGCGTTCCTATCCCTACGACAACAGTAACGCCAACCACATTCAAACCAAGCAAGCCAATATCTTTAAATCTAAAATAATTTTCTTTTTTCAGCAAAATGTTGTTGGTGGGGAACTCGTGGGTTAAACTGTTACAAATGTTACCCACCATACGTTTGCTACAAGGGTCAATACTGTCAATATGTTCCTATAACAACGCCTACACCAACACCACAACAAACCCCACCAACTACGCCACCAACTACAACAACTCCACCACCAACGACTCCTATATATTGTGATAAGTATAGAAAATGTCCTGATGATTATAAATGCGGCGACTATAATGTCTGTATTCCGGAATATTGAAAAAAATTATTAAGTGAAAGTGAAGTGTAAATATATTGAGATAAAAAAGAAACGATTCTATAATTATAATTAAATACATTATACATATAATAAAATAATTGTTAAAGTAAACGAATGCATAAAGTATACTGATTATTAAATTCTGATTTTTATCGAAATTATTTGGTTAAAAGTCGCTTTTTTGATTGTAAGTTCATGACATACAGAAATTACATACAGAGTAATAATTCATATACATATCCCCCTCCTACCCTACACCCTCAGTAAAAAACCCCCTAACAAAGCAAAATTAGTTACATTCCAAACCGATGATGGGTTTGGAACATCATCTGATAATAATCACCGACACAACGAGGCAATGGGATAAGAAACCATCCGCATCACTTAATTGAATTGATATAAACATTGCTATTAATTAATCTTTAAATACCTAAACGTATTAATGTTCAGATGATATGTTGTGTATGGGCGTCAGCCCTTAAAGTGTTTAGTATAAAAGCCAGCCAATAGTTAGTTCTCGCTCTCAGTTTTAGATCTTCCTATCACAACCTTCATCTTTATATTTTCTTTGTGCGATAAACGTTCTGTTAGCTTCCTCTACGTAAGCGGGGTCGTAACAAGTACCTAAACGTATTAATGTTCAGATGATATCATGAATTTGTAGACAGCCATTTTTAAAATCTAGAAAAATTGCCAATCCTTGTTATAATATACAATTAGTTTCAAGTTTCTATAAAGTTTGTGAAAATGTAGTTGAAACACCCGACAACTTGTACTCTATTGACCGAATTTAAACGAAATTTTTAAAAAGTTGGAATCATGGAAATTCATGGATATATTTGAACAAGGATTGCCAATCCTTGTTATAATATACAATTAGTTTCAAGTTTCTATAAAGTTTGTGAAAATGTAGTTGAAACACCCGACAACTTGTACTCTATTGACCGAATTTAAACGAAATTTTTAAAAAGTTGGAATCATGGAAATTCATGGATATATTTGAACAAGGATTGCCAATCCTTGTTATAATATACAATTAGTTTCAAGTTTCTATAAAGTTTGTGAAAATGTAGTTGAAACACCCGACAACTTGTACTCTATTGACCGAATTTAAACGAAATTTTTAAAAAGTTGGAATCATGGAAATTCATGGATATATTTGAACAAGGATTGCCAATCCTTGTTATAATATACAATTAGTTTCAAGTTTCTATAAAGTTTGTGAAAATGTAGTTGAAACACCCGACAACTTGTACTCTATTGACCGAATTTAAACGAAATTTTTAAAAAGTTGGAATCATGGAAATTCATGGATATATTTGAACAAGGATTGCCAATCCTTGTTATAATATACAATTAGTTTCAAGTTTCTATAAAGTTTGTGAAAATGTAGTTGAAACACCCGACAACTTGTACTCTATTGACCGAATTTAAACGAAATTTTTAAAAAGTTGGAATCATGGAAATTCATGGATATATTTGAACAAGGATTGCCAATCCTTGTTATAATATACAATTAGTTTCAAGTTTCTATAAAGTTTGTGAAAATGTAGTTGAAACACCCGACAACTTGTACTCTATTGACCGAATTTAAACGAAATTTTTAAAAAGTTGGAATCATGGAAATTCATGGATATATTTGAACAAGGATTGCCAATCCTTGTTATAATATACAATTAGTTTCAAGTTTCTATAAAGTTTGTGAAAATGTAGTTGAAACACCCGACAACTTGTACTCTATTGACCGAATTTAAACGAAATTTTTAAAAAGTTGGAATCATGGAAATTCATGGATATATTTGAACAAGGATTGCCAATCCTTGTTATAATATACAATTAGTTTCAAGTTTCTATAAAGTTTGTGAAAATGTAGTTGAAACACCCGACAACTTGTACTCTATTGACCGAATTTAAACGAAATTTTTAAAAAGTTGGAATCATGGAAATTCATGGATATATTTGAACAAGGATTGCCAATCCTTGTTATAATATACAATTAGTTTCAAGTTTCTATAAAGTTTGTGAAAATGTAGTTGAAACACCCGACAACTTGTACTCTATTGACCGAATTTAAACGAAATTTTTAAAAAGTTGGAATCATGGAAATTCATGGATATATTTGAACAAGGATTGCCAATCCTTGTTATAATATACAATTAGTTTCAAGTTTCTATAAAGTTTGTGAAAATGTAGTTGAAACACCCGACAACTTGTACTCTATTGACCGAATTTAAACGAAATTTTTAAAAAGTTGGAATCATGGAAATTCATGGATATATTTGAACAAGGATTGCCAATCCTTGTTATAATATACAATTAGTTTCAAGTTTCTATAAAGTTTGTGAAAATGTAGTTGAAACACCCGACAACTTGTACTCTATTGACCGAATTTAAACGAAATTTTTAAAAAGTTGGAATCATGGAAATTCATGGATATATTTGAACAAGGATTGCCAATCCTTGTTATAATATACAATTAGTTTCAAGTTTCTATAAAGTTTGTGAAAATGTAGTTGAAACACCCGACAACTTGTACTCTATTGACCGAATTTAAACGAAATTTTTAAAAAGTTGGAATCATGGAAATTCATGGATATATTTGAACAAGGATTGCCAATCCTTGTTATAATATACAATTAGTTTCAAGTTTCTATAAAGTTTGTGAAAATGTAGTTGAAACACCCGACAACTTGTACTCTATTGACCGAATTTAAACGAAATTTTTAAAAAGTTGGAATCATGGAAATTCATGGATATATTTGAACAAGGATTGCCAATCCTTGTTATAATATACAATTAGTTTCAAGTTTCTATAAAGTTTGTGAAAATGTAGTTGAAACACCCGACAACTTGTACTCTATTGACCGAATTTAAACGAAATTTTTAAAAAGTTGGAATCATGGAAATTCATGGATATATTTGAACAAGGATTGCCAATCCTTGTTATAATATACAATTAGTTTCAAGTTTCTATAAAGTTTGTGAAAATGTAGTTGAAACACCCGACAACTTGTACTCTATTGACCGAATTTAAACGAAATTTTTAAAAAGTTGGAATCATGGAAATTCATGGATATATTTGAACAAGGATTGCCAATCCTTGTTATAATATACAATTAGTTTCAAGTTTCTATAAAGTTTGTGAAAATGTAGTTGAAACACCCGACAACTTGTACTCTATTGACCGAATTTAAACGAAATTTTTAAAAAGTTGGAATCATGGAAATTCATGGATATATTTGAACAAGGATTGCCAATCCTTGTTATAATATACAATTAGTTTCAAGTTTCTATAAAGTTTGTGAAAATGTAGTTGAAACACCCGACAACTTGTACTCTATTGACCGAATTTAAACGAAATTTTTAAAAAGTTGGAATCATGGAAATTCATGGATATATTTGAACAAGGATTGCCAATCCTTGTTATAATATACAATTAGTTTCAAGTTTCTATAAAGTTTGTGAAAATGTAGTTGAAACACCCGACAACTTGTACTCTATTGACCGAATTTAAACGAAATTTTTAAAAAGTTGGAATCATGGAAATTCATGGATATATTTGAACAAGGATTGCCAATCCTTGTTATAATATACAATTAGTTTCAAGTTTCTATAAAGTTTGTGAAAATGTAGTTGAAACACCCGACAACTTGTACTCTATTGACCGAATTTAAACGAAATTTTTAAAAAGTTGGAATCATGGAAATTCATGGATATATTTGAACAAGGATTGCCAATCCTTGTTATAATATACAATTAGTTTCAAGTTTCTATAAAGTTTGTGAAAATGTAGTTGAAACACCCGACAACTTGTACTCTATTGACCGAATTTAAACGAAATTTTTAAAAAGTTGGAATCATGGAAATTCATGGATATATTTGAACAAGGATTGCCAATCCTTGTTATAATATACAATTAGTTTCAAGTTTCTATAAAGTTTGTGAAAATGTAGTTGAAACACCCGACAACTTGTACTCTATTGACCGAATTTAAACGAAATTTTTAAAAAGTTGGAATCATGGAAATTCATGGATATATTTGAACAAGGATTGCCAATCCTTGTTATAATATACAATTAGTTTCAAGTTTCTATAAAGTTTGTGAAAATGTAGTTGAAACACCCGACAACTTGTACTCTATTGACCGAATTTAAACGAAATTTTTAAAAAGTTGGAATCATGGAAATTCATGGATATATTTGAACAAGGATTGCCAATCCTTGTTATAATATACAATTAGTTTCAAGTTTCTATAAAGTTTGTGAAAATGTAGTTGAAACACCCGACAACTTGTACTCTATTGACCGAATTTAAACGAAATTTTTAAAAAGTTGGAATCATGGAAATTCATGGATATATTTGAACAAGGATTGCCAATCCTTGTTATAATATACAATTAGTTTCAAGTTTCTATAAAGTTTGTGAAAATGTAGTTGAAACACCCGACAACTTGTACTCTATTGACCGAATTTAAACGAAATTTTTAAAAAGTTGGAATCATGGAAATTCATGGATATATTTGAACAAGGATTGCCAATCCTTGTTATAATATACAATTAGTTTCAAGTTTCTATAAAGTTTGTGAAAATGTAGTTGAAACACCCGACAACTTGTACTCTATTGACCGAATTTAAACGAAATTTTTAAAAAGTTGGAATCATGGAAATTCATGGATATATTTGAACAAGGATTGCCAATCCTTGTTATAATATACAATTAGTTTCAAGTTTCTATAAAGTTTGTGAAAATGTAGTTGAAACACCCGACAACTTGTACTCTATTGACCGAATTTAAACGAAATTTTTAAAAAGTTGGAATCATGGAAATTCATGGATATATTTGAACAAGGATTGCCAATCCTTGTTATAATATACAATTAGTTTCAAGTTTCTATAAAGTTTGTGAAAATGTAGTTGAAACACCCGACAACTTGTACTCTATTGACCGAATTTAAACGAAATTTTTAAAAAGTTGGAATCATGGAAATTCATGGATATATTTGAACAAGGATTGCCAATCCTTGTTATAATATACAATTAGTTTCAAGTTTCTATAAAGTTTGTGAAAATGTAGTTGAAACACCCGACAACTTGTACTCTATTGACCGAATTTAAACGAAATTTTTAAAAAGTTGGAATCATGGAAATTCATGGATATATTTGAACAAGGATTGCCAATCCTTGTTATAATATACAATTAGTTTCAAGTTTCAATAAAGTTTGTGAAAATGTAGTTGAACCACCCGACAACTTGTACTCTTTTGACCGAATTTAAACGAAATTTTTAAAAAGTTGGAATCATGGAAATTCATGGATATATTTGAACAAGGATTGCCAATCCTTGTTATAATATACAATTAGTTTCAAGTTTCAATAAAGTTTGTGAAAATGTAGTTGAACCACCCGACAACTTGTACTCTATTGACCGAATTTAAACGAAATTTTTAAAAAGTTGGAATCATGGAAATTCATGGATATATTTGAACAAGGATTGCCAATCCTTGTTATAATATACAATTAGTTTCAAGTTTCTATAAAGTTTGTGAAAATGTAGTTGAAACACCCGACAACTTGTACTCTATTGACCGAATTTAAACGAAATTTTTAAAAAGTTGGAATCATGGAAATTCATGGATATATTTGAACAAGGATTGCCAATCCTTGTTATAATATACAATTAGTTTCAAGTTTCTATAAAGTTTGTGAAAATGTAGTTGAAACACCCGACAACTTGTACTCTATTGACCGAATTTAAACGAAATTTTTAAAAAGTTGGAATCATGGAAATTCATGGATATATTTGAACAAGGATTGCCAATCCTTGTTATAATATACAATTAGTTTCAAGTTTCTATAAAGTTTGTGAAAATGTAGTTGAAACACCCGACAACTTGTACTCTATTGACCGAATTTAAACGAAATTTTTAAAAAGTTGGAATCATGGAAATTCATGGATATATTTGAACAAGGATTGCCAATCCTTGTTATAATATACAATTAGTTTCAAGTTTCTATAAAGTTTGTGAAAATGTAGTTGAAACACCCGACAACTTGTACTCTATTGACCGAATTTAAACGAAATTTTTAAAAAGTTGGAATCATGGAAATTCATGGATATATTTGAACAAGGATTGCCAATCCTTGTTATAATATACAATTAGTTTCAAGTTTCTATAAAGTTTGTGAAAATGTAGTTGAAACACCCGACAACTTGTACTCTATTGACCGAATTTAAACGAAATTTTTAAAAAGTTGGAATCATGGAAATTCATGGATATATTTGAACAAGGATTGCCAATCCTTGTTATAATATACAATTAGTTTCAAGTTTCTATAAAGTTTGTGAAAATGTAGTTGAAACACCCGACAACTTGTACTCTATTGACCGAATTTAAACGAAATTTTTAAAAAGTTGGAATCATGGAAATTCATGGATATATTTGAACAAGGATTGCCAATCCTTGTTATAATATACAATTAGTTTCAAGTTTCTATAAAGTTTGTGAAAATGTAGTTGAAACACCCGACAACTTGTACTCTATTGACCGAATTTAAACGAAATTTTTAAAAAGTTGGAATCATGGAAATTCATGGATATATTTGAACAAGGATTGCCAATCCTTGTTATAATATACAATTAGTTTCAAGTTTCTATAAAGTTTGTGAAAATGTAGTTGAAACACCCGACAACTTGTACTCTATTGACCGAATTTAAACGAAATTTTTAAAAAGTTGGAATCATGGAAATTCATGGATATATTTGAACAAGGATTGCCAATCCTTGTTATAATATACAATTAGTTTCAAGTTTCTATAAAGTTTGTGAAAATGTAGTTGAAACACCCGACAACTTGTACTCTATTGACCGAATTTAAACGAAATTTTTAAAAAGTTGGAATCATGGAAATTCATGGATATATTTGAACAAGGATTGCCAATCCTTGTTATAATATACAATTAGTTTCAAGTTTCTATAAAGTTTGTGAAAATGTAGTTGAAACACCCGACAACTTGTACTCTATTGACCGAATTTAAACGAAATTTTTAAAAAGTTGGAATCATGGAAATTCATGGATATATTTGAACAAGGATTGCCAATCCTTGTTATAATATACAATTAGTTTCAAGTTTCTATAAAGTTTGTGAAAATGTAGTTGAAACACCCGACAACTTGTACTCTATTGACCGAATTTAAACGAAATTTTTAAAAAGTTGGAATCATGGAAATTCATGGATATATTTGAACAAGGATTGCCAATCCTTGTTATAATATACAATTAGTTTCAAGTTTCTATAAAGTTTGTGAAAATGTAGTTGAAACACCCGACAACTTGTACTCTATTGACCGAATTTAAACGAAATTTTTAAAAAGTTGGAATCATGGAAATTCATGGATATATTTGAACAAGGATTGCCAATCCTTGTTATAATATACAATTAGTTTCAAGTTTCTATAAAGTTTGTGAAAATGTAGTTGAAACACCCGACAACTTGTACTCTATTGACCGAATTTAAACGAAATTTTTAAAAAGTTGGAATCATGGAAATTCATGGATATATTTGAACAAGGATTGCCAATCCTTGTTATAATATACAATTAGTTTCAAGTTTCTATAAAGTTTGTGAAAATGTAGTTGAAACACCCGACAACTTGTACTCTATTGACCGAATTTAAACGAAATTTTTAAAAAGTTGGAATCATGGAAATTCATGGATATATTTGAACAAGGATTGCCAATCCTTGTTATAATATACAATTAGTTTCAAGTTTCTATAAAGTTTGTGAAAATGTAGTTGAAACACCCGACAACTTGTACTCTATTGACCGAATTTAAACGAAATTTTTAAAAAGTTGGAATCATGGAAATTCATGGATATATTTGAACAAGGATTGCCAATCCTTGTTATAATATACAATTAGTTTCAAGTTTCTATAAAGTTTGTGAAAATGTAGTTGAAACACCCGACAACTTGTACTCTATTGACCGAATTTAAACGAAATTTTTAAAAAGTTGGAATCATGGAAATTCATGGATATATTTGAACAAGGATTGCCAATCCTTGTTATAATATACAATTAGTTTCAAGTTTCTATAAAGTTTGTGAAAATGTAGTTGAAACACCCGACAACTTGTACTCTATTGACCGAATTTAAACGAAATTTTTAAA
>CAVMJV010000456.1:0-40070 GCA_963681835.1 Meloidogyne enterolobii
GCAAATCTCTATGTATTACCAAATTTTCTGTTAGTACTAAACATTATACGCCTGTAATTTCTTCTAATTCATAAATAATCGCAAATCTCTATGTATTACCAAATTTTCTGTTAGTACTAAACATTATACGCCTGTAATTTCTTCTAATTCATAAATAATCGCAAATCTCTATGTATTACCAAATTTTCTGTTAGTACTAAACATTATACGCCTGTAATTTCTTCTAATTCATACATCGCAAATCTCTATGTATTACCAAATTTTCTGTTAGTACTAAACATTATACGCCTGTAATTTCTTCTAATTCATAAATAATCGCAAATCTCTATGTATTACCAAATTTTCTGTTAGTACTAAACATTATACGCCTGTAATTTCTTCTAATTCATAAATAATCGCAAATCTCTATGTATTACCAAATTTTCTGTTAGTACTAAACATTATACGCCTGTAATTTCTTCTAATTCATACATCGCAAATCTCTATGTATTACCAAATTTTCTGTTAGTACTAAACATTATACGCCTGTAATTTCTTCTAATTCATAAATAATCGCAAATCTCTATGTATTACCAAATTTTCTGTTAGTACTAAACATTATACGCCTGTAATTTCTTCTAATTCATAAATAATCGCAAATCTCTATGTATTACCAAATTTTCTGTTAGTACTAAACATTATACGCCTGTAATTTCTTCTAATTCATAAATAATCGCAAATCTCTATGTATTACCAAATTTTCTGTTAGTACTAAACATTATACGCCTGTAATTTCTTCTAATTCATACATAATCGCAAATCTCTATGTATTACCAAATTTTCTGTTAGTACTAAACATTATACGCCTGTAATTTCTTCTAATTCATAAATAATCGCAAATCTCTATGTATTACCAAATTTTCTGTTAGTACTAAACATTATACGCCTGTAATTTCTTCTAATTCATACATAATCGCAAATCTCTATGTATTACCAAATTTTCTGTTAGTACTAAACATTATACGCCTGTAATTTCTTCTAATTCATACATAATCGCAAATCTCTATGTATTACCAATCTTTCAGTTAGACTAAACATTATACGCCTGTAATTTCTTCTAATTAATACATAATCGCAAATCTCTATGTATTACCAAATTTTCTGTTAGTACTAAACATTATACGCCTGTAATTTCTTCTAATTCATACATAATCGCAAATCTCTATGTATTACCAATCTTTCTGTTAGTACTAAACATTATACGCTTGTAATTTCTTCTAATTCATACATAATCGCAAATCTTTATGTATTACAAAATTTTCTGTTAGTACTAAACATTATACGCCTGTAATTTCTTCTAATTCATACATAATTTATACGCCTGTAATTTCTTCTATTATTATTATTATACGCCTGTAATTTCTTCTAATTCATACATAATCGCAAATCCCAAATTTTCTGTTAGTACTAAACATTATACGCCTGTAATTTCTTCTAATTCATACATAATCGCAAATCTCTATGTATTACCAATCTTTCTGTTAGTACTAAACATTATACGCCTGTAATTTCTTCTAATTCATACATAATCGCAAATCTCTATTTATTACCAAATTTTCTGTTAGTACTAAACATTATACGCCTGTAATTTCTTCTAATTCATACATAATCGCAAATCTCTATTTATTACCAATCTTTCAGTTAGTACTAAACATTATACGCGTGTAATTTATTCTAATTCATACATAATCGCAAATCCCAAATTTTCTGTTAGTACTAAACATTATACGCCTGTAATTTCTTCTAATTCATACATAATCGCAAATCTCTATGTATTACCAATCTTTCAGTTAGTACTAAACATTATACGCCTGTAATTTATTCTAATTCATACATAATCGCAAATCTCTATTTATTACCAATCTTTCAGTTAGTACTAAACATTATACGCCTGTAATTTCTTCTAATTCATACATAATCGCAAATCTCTATGTATTACCAAATTTTCTGTTAGTACTAAACATTATACGCCTGTAATTTCTTCTAATTCATACATAATCGCAAATCTCTATGTATTACCAAATTTTCTGTTAGTACTAAACATTATACGCCTGTAATTTCTTCTAATTCATACATCGCAAATCTCTATGTATTACCAAATTTTCTGTTAGTACTAAACATTATACGCCTGTAATTTCTTCTAATTCATAAATAATCGCAAATCTCTATGTATTACCAAATTTTCTGTTAGTACTAAACATTATACGCCTGTAATTTCTTCTAATTCATAAATAATCGCAAATCTCTATGTATTACCAAATTTTCTGTTAGTACTAAACATTATACGCCTGTAATTTCTTCTAATTCATACATCGCAAATCTCTATGTATTACCAAATTTTCTGTTAGTACTAAACATTATACGCCTGTAATTTCTTCTAATTCATAAATAATCGCAAATCTCTATGTATTACCAAATTTTCTGTTAGTACTAAACATTATACGCCTGTAATTTCTTCTAATTCATAAATAATCGCAAATCTCTATGTATTACCAAATTTTCTGTTAGTACTAAACATTATAGGCCTGTAATTTCTTCTAATTCATACATCGCAAATCTCTATGTATTACCAAATTTTCTGTTAGTACTAAACATTATACGCCTGTAATTTCTTCTAATTCATAAATAATCGCAAATCTCTATGTATTACCAAATTTTCTGTTAGTACTAAACATTATACGCCTGTAATTTCTTCTAATTCATAAATAATCGCAAATCTCTATGTATTACCAAATTTTCTGTTAGTACTAAACATTATACGCCTGTAATTTCTTCTAATTCATAAATAATCGCAAATCTCTATGTATTACCAAATTTTCTGTTAGTACTAAACATTATACGCCTGTAATTTCTTCTAATTCATACATAATCGCAAATCTCTTTTTATTACCAAATTTTCTGTTAGTACTAAACATTATACGCCTGTAATTTCTTCTAATTCATACATAATCGCAAATCTCTATTTATTACCAATTTTCTGTTAGTACTAAACATTATACGCCTGTAATTTCTTCTAATTCATACATAATCGCAAATCTCTATGTATTACCAAATTTTCTGTTAGTACTAAACATTATACGCCTGTAATTTCTTCTAATTCATACATAATCGCAAATCTCTATGTATTACCAATCTTTCAGTTAGACTAAACATTATACGCCTGTAATTTCTTCTAATTAATACATAATCGCAAATCTCTATGTATTACCAAATTTTCTGTTAGTACTAAACATTATACGCCTGTAATTTCTTCTAATTCATACATAATCGCAAATCTCTATGTATTACCAAATTTTCTGTTAGTACTAAACATTATACGCCTGTAATTTCTTCTAATTCATACATCGCAAATCTCTATGTATTACCAAATTTTCTGTTAGTACTAAACATTATACGCCTGTAATTTCTTCTAATTCATAAATAATCGCAAATCTCTATGTATTACCAAATTTTCTGTTAGTACTAAACATTATACGCCTGTAATTTCTTCTAATTCATAAATAATCGCAAATCTCTATGTATTACCAAATTTTCTGTTAGTACTAAACATTATACGCCTGTAATTTCTTCTAATTCATACATCGCAAATCTCTATGTATTACCAAATTTTCTGTTAGTACTAAACATTATACGCCTGTAATTTCTTCTAATTCATAAATAATCGCAAATCTCTATGTATTACCAAATTTTCTGTTAGTACTAAACATTATACGCCTGTAATTTCTTCTAATTCATAAATAATCGCAAATCTCTATGTATTACCAAATTTTCTGTTAGTACTAAACATTATACGCCTGTAATTTCTTCTAATTCATACATCGCAAATCTCTATGTATTACCAAATTTTCTGTTAGTACTAAACATTATACGCCTGTAATTTCTTCTAATTCATAAATAATCGCAAATCTCTATGTATTACCAAATTTTCTGTTAGTACTAAACATTATACGCCTGTAATTTCTTCTAATTCATAAATAATCGCAAATCTCTATGTATTACCAAATTTTCTGTTAGTACTAAACATTATACGCCTGTAATTTCTTCTAATTCATAAATAATCGCAAATCTCTATGTATTACCAAATTTTCTGTTAGTACTAAACATTATACGCCTGTAATTTCTTCTAATTCATACATAATCGCAAATCTCTTTTTATTACCAAATTTTCTGTTAGTACTAAACATTATACGCCTGTAATTTCTTCTAATTCATACATAATCGCAAATCTCTATTTATTACCAATTTTCTGTTAGTACTAAACATTATACGCCTGTAATTTCTTCTAATTCATACATAATCGCAAATCTCTATGTATTACCAAATTTTCTGTTAGTACTAAACATTATACGCCTGTAATTTCTTCTAATTCATACATAATCGCAAATCTCTATGTATTACCAATCTTTCAGTTAGACTAAACATTATACGCCTGTAATTTCTTCTAATTAATACATAATCGCAAATCTCTATGTATTACCAAATTTTCTGTTAGTACTAAACATTATACGCCTGTAATTTCTTCTAATTCATACATAATCGCAAATCTCTATGTATTACCAATCTTTCTGTTAGTACTAAACATTATACGCCTGTAATTTCTTCTAATTCATAAATAATCGCAAATCTCTATGTATTACCAAATTTTCTGTTAGTACTAAACATTATACGCCTGTAATTTCTTCTAATTCATAAATAATCGCAAATCTCTATGTATTACCAAATTTTCTGTTAGTACTAAACATTATAGGCCTGTAATTTCTTCTAATTCATACATCGCAAATCTCTATGTATTACCAAATTTTCTGTTAGTACTAAACATTATACGCCTGTAATTTCTTCTAATTCATAAATAATCGCAAATCTCTATGTATTACCAAATTTTCTGTTAGTACTAAACATTATACGCCTGTAATTTCTTCTAATTCATAAATAATCGCAAATCTCTATGTATTACCAAATTTTCTGTTAGTACTAAACATTATACGCCTGTAATTTCTTCTAATTCATAAATAATCGCAAATCTCTATGTATTACCAAATTTTCTGTTAGTACTAAACATTATACGCCTGTAATTTCTTCTAATTCATACATAATCGCAAATCTCTTTTTATTACCAAATTTTCTGTTAGTACTAAACATTATACGCCTGTAATTTCTTCTAATTCATACATAATCGCAAATCTCTATTTATTACCAATTTTCTGTTAGTACTAAACATTATACGCCTGTAATTTCTTCTAATTCATACATAATCGCAAATCTCTATGTATTACCAAATTTTCTGTTAGTACTAAACATTATACGCCTGTAATTTCTTCTAATTCATACATAATCGCAAATCTCTATGTATTACCAATCTTTCAGTTAGACTAAACATTATACGCCTGTAATTTCTTCTAATTAATACATAATCGCAAATCTCTATGTATTACCAAATTTTCTGTTAGTACTAAACATTATACGCCTGTAATTTCTTCTAATTCATACATAATCGCAAATCTCTATGTATTACCAAATTTTCTGTTAGTACTAAACATTATACGCCTGTAATTTCTTCTAATTCATACATCGCAAATCTCTATGTATTACCAAATTTTCTGTTAGTACTAAACATTATACGCCTGTAATTTCTTCTAATTCATAAATAATCGCAAATCTCTATGTATTACCAAATTTTCTGTTAGTACTAAACATTATACGCCTGTAATTTCTTCTAATTCATAAATAATCGCAAATCTCTATGTATTACCAAATTTTCTGTTAGTACTAAACATTATACGCCTGTAATTTCTTCTAATTCATACATCGCAAATCTCTATGTATTACCAAATTTTCTGTTAGTACTAAACATTATACGCCTGTAATTTCTTCTAATTCATAAATAATCGCAAATCTCTATGTATTACCAAATTTTCTGTTAGTACTAAACATTATACGCCTGTAATTTCTTCTAATTCATAAATAATCGCAAATCTCTATGTATTACCAAATTTTCTGTTAGTACTAAACATTATACGCCTGTAATTTCTTCTAATTCATACATCGCAAATCTCTATGTATTACCAAATTTTCTGTTAGTACTAAACATTATACGCCTGTAATTTCTTCTAATTCATAAATAATCGCAAATCTCTATGTATTACCAAATTTTCTGTTAGTACTAAACATTATACGCCTGTAATTTCTTCTAATTCATAAATAATCGCAAATCTCTATGTATTACCAAATTTTCTGTTAGTACTAAACATTATACGCCTGTAATTTCTTCTAATTCATAAATAATCGCAAATCTCTATGTATTACCAAATTTTCTGTTAGTACTAAACATTATACGCCTGTAATTTCTTCTAATTCATACATAATCGCAAATCTCTTTTTATTACCAAATTTTCTGTTAGTACTAAACATTATACGCCTGTAATTTCTTCTAATTCATACATAATCGCAAATCTCTATTTATTACCAATTTTCTGTTAGTACTAAACATTATACGCCTGTAATTTCTTCTAATTCATACATAATCGCAAATCTCTATGTATTACCAAATTTTCTGTTAGTACTAAACATTATACGCCTGTAATTTCTTCTAATTCATACATAATCGCAAATCTCTATGTATTACCAATCTTTCAGTTAGACTAAACATTATACGCCTGTAATTTCTTCTAATTAATACATAATCGCAAATCTCTATGTATTACCAAATTTTCTGTTAGTACTAAACATTATACGCCTGTAATTTCTTCTAATTCATACATAATCGCAAATCTCTATGTATTACCAATCTTTCTGTTAGTACTAAACATTATACGCTTGTAATTTCTTCTAATTCATACATAATCGCAAATCTTTATGTATTACAAAATTTTCTGTTAGTACTAAACATTATACGCCTGTAATTTCTTCTAATTCATACATAATTTATACGCCTGTAATTTCTTCTATTATTATTATTATACGCCTGTAATTTCTTCTAATTCATACATAATCGCAAATCCCAAATTTTCTGTTAGTACTAAACATTATACGCCTGTAATTTCTTCTAATTCATACATAATCGCAAATCTCTATGTATTACCAATCTTTCTGTTAGTACTAAACATTATACGCCTGTAATTTCTTCTAATTCATACATAATCGCAAATCTCTATTTATTACCAAATTTTCTGTTAGTACTAAACATTATACGCCTGTAATTTCTTCTAATTCATACATAATCGCAAATCTCTATTTATTACCAATTTTCTGTTAGTACTAAACATTATACGCCTGTAATTTCTTCTAATTCATACATAATCGCAAATCTCTATGTATTACCAAATTTTCTGTTAGTACTAAACATTATACGCCTGTAATTTCTTCTAATTCATACATAATCGCAAATCTCTATGTATTACCAATCTTTCAGTTAGACTAAACATTATACGCCTGTAATTTCTTCTAATTAATACATAATCGCAAATCTCTATGTATTACCAAATTTTCTGTTAGTACTAAACATTATACGCCTGTAATTTCTTCTAATTCATACATAATCGCAAATCTCTATGTATTACCAATCTTTCTGTTAGTACTAAACATTATACGCTTGTAATTTCTTCTAATTCATACATAATCGCAAATCTTTATGTATTACAAAATTTTCTGTTAGTACTAAACATTATACGCCTGTAATTTCTTCTAATTCATACATAATTTATACGCCTGTAATTTCTTCTATTATTATTATTATACGCCTGTAATTTCTTCTAATTCATACATAATCGCAAATCCCAAATTTTCTGTTAGTACTAAACATTATACGCCTGTAATTTCTTCTAATTCATACATAATCGCAAATCTCTATGTATTACCAATCTTTCTGTTAGTACTAAACATTATACGCCTGTAATTTCTTCTAATTCATACATAATCGCAAATCTCTATTTATTACCAAATTTTCTGTTAGTACTAAACATTATACGCCTGTAATTTCTTCTAATTCATACATAATCGCAAATCTCTATTTATTACCAATCTTTCAGTTAGTACTAAACATTATACGCCTGTAATTTATTCTAATTCATACATAATCGCAAATCCCAAATTTTCTGTTAGTACTAAACATTATACGCCTGTAATTTCTTCTAATTCATACATAATCGCAAATCTCTATGTATTACCAATCTTTCAGTTAGTACTAAACATTATACGCCTGTAATTTATTCTAATTCATACATAATCGCAAATCTCTATTTATTACCAATCTTTCAGTTAGTACTAAACATTATACGCCTGTAATTTCTTCTAATTCATACATAATCGCAAATCTCTATGTATTACCAAATTTTCTGTTAGTACTAAACATTATACGCCTGTAATTTCTTCTAATTCATACATAATCGCAAATCTCTATGTATTACCAAATTTTCTGTTAGTACTAAACATTATACGCCTGTAATTTCTTCTAATTCATACATCGCAAATCTCTATGTATTACCAAATTTTCTGTTAGTACTAAACATTATACGCCTGTAATTTCTTCTAATTCATAAATAATCGCAAATCTCTATGTATTACCAAATTTTCTGTTAGTACTAAACATTATACGCCTGTAATTTCTTCTAATTCATAAATAATCGCAAATCTCTATGTATTACCAAATTTTCTGTTAGTACTAAACATTATACGCCTGTAATTTCTTCTAATTCATACATCGCAAATCTCTATGTATTACCAAATTTTCTGTTAGTACTAAACATTATACGCCTGTAATTTCTTCTAATTCATAAATAATCGCAAATCTCTATGTATTACCAAATTTTCTGTTAGTACTAAACATTATACGCCTGTAATTTCTTCTAATTCATAAATAATCGCAAATCTCTATGTATTACCAAATTTTCTGTTAGTACTAAACATTATAGGCCTGTAATTTCTTCTAATTCATACATCGCAAATCTCTATGTATTACCAAATTTTCTGTTAGTACTAAACATTATACGCCTGTAATTTCTTCTAATTCATAAATAATCGCAAATCTCTATGTATTACCAAATTTTCTGTTAGTACTAAACATTATACGCCTGTAATTTCTTCTAATTCATAAATAATCGCAAATCTCTATGTATTACCAAATTTTCTGTTAGTACTAAACATTATACGCCTGTAATTTCTTCTAATTCATAAATAATCGCAAATCTCTATGTATTACCAAATTTTCTGTTAGTACTAAACATTATACGCCTGTAATTTCTTCTAATTCATACATAATCGCAAATCTCTTTTTATTACCAAATTTTCTGTTAGTACTAAACATTATACGCCTGTAATTTCTTCTAATTCATACATAATCGCAAATCTCTATTTATTACCAATTTTCTGTTAGTACTAAACATTATACGCCTGTAATTTCTTCTAATTCATACATAATCGCAAATCTCTATGTATTACCAAATTTTCTGTTAGTACTAAACATTATACGCCTGTAATTTCTTCTAATTCATACATAATCGCAAATCTCTATGTATTACCAATCTTTCAGTTAGACTAAACATTATACGCCTGTAATTTCTTCTAATTAATACATAATCGCAAATCTCTATGTATTACCAAATTTTCTGTTAGTACTAAACATTATACGCCTGTAATTTCTTCTAATTCATACATAATCGCAAATCTCTATGTATTACCAATCTTTCTGTTAGTACTAAACATTATACGCTTGTAATTTCTTCTAATTCATACATAATCGCAAATCTTTATGTATTACAAAATTTTCTGTTAGTACTAAACATTATACGCCTGTAATTTCTTCTAATTCATACATAATTTATACGCCTGTAATTTCTTCTATTATTATTATTATACGCCTGTAATTTCTTCTAATTCATACATAATCGCAAATCCCAAATTTTCTGTTAGTACTAAACATTATACGCCTGTAATTTCTTCTAATTCATACATAATCGCAAATCTCTATGTATTACCAATCTTTCTGTTAGTACTAAACATTATACGCCTGTAATTTCTTCTAATTCATACATAATCGCAAATCTCTATTTATTACCAAATTTTCTGTTAGTACTAAACATTATACGCCTGTAATTTCTTCTAATTCATACATAATCGCAAATCTCTATTTATTACCAATCTTTCAGTTAGTACTAAACATTATACGCCTGTAATTTATTCTAATTCATACATAATCGCAAATCCCAAATTTTCTGTTAGTACTAAACATTATACGCCTGTAATTTCTTCTAATTCATACATAATCGCAAATCTCTATGTATTACCAATCTTTCAGTTAGTACTAAACATTATACGCCTGTAATTTATTCTAATTCATACATAATCGCAAATCTCTATTTATTACCAATCTTTCAGTTAGTACTAAACATTATACGCCTGTAATTTCTTCTAATTCATACATAATCGCAAATCTCTATGTATTACCAAATTTTCTGTTAGTACTAAACATTATACGCCTGTAATTTCTTCTAATTCATACATCGCAAATCTCTATGTATTACCAAATTTTCTGTTAGTACTAAACATTATACGCCTGTAATTTCTTCTAATTCATACATCGCAAATCTCTATGTATTACCAAATTTTCTGTTAGTACTAAACATTATACGCCTGTAATTTCTTCTAATTCATAAATAATCGCAAATCTCTATGTATTACCAAATTTTCTGTTAGTACTAAACATTATATGCCTGTAATTTCTTCTAATTCATAAATAATCGCAAATCTCTATGTATTACCAAATTTTCTGTTAGTACTAAACATTATACGCCTGTAATTTCTTCTAATTCATAAATAATCGCAAATCTCTATGTATTACCAAATTTTCTGTTAGTACTAAACATTATACGCCTGTAATTTCTTCTAATTCATACATAATCGCAAATCTCTTTTTATTACCAAATTTTCTGTTAGTACTAAACATTATACGCCTGTAATTTCTTCTAATTCATACATAATCGCAAATCTCTATTTATTACCAATTTTCTGTTAGTACTAAACATTATACGCCTGTAATTTCTTCTAATTCATACATAATCGCAAATCTCTATGTATTACCAAATTTTCTGTTAGTACTAAACATTATACGCCTGTAATTTCTTCTAATTCATACATAATCGCAAATCTCTATGTATTACCAATCTTTCAGTTAGACTAAACATTATACGCCTGTAATTTCTTCTAATTAATACATAATCGCAAATCTCTATGTATTACCAAATTTTCTGTTAGTACTAAACATTATACGCCTGTAATTTCTTCTAATTCATACATAATCGCAAATCTCTATGTATTACCAATCTTTCTGTTAGTACTAAACATTATACGCTTGTAATTTCTTCTAATTCATACATAATCGCAAATCCCAAATTTTCTGTTAGTACTAAACATTATACGCCTGTAATTTCTTCTAATTCATACATAATCGCAAATCTCTATGTATTACCAAATTTTCTGTTAGTACTAAACATTATACGCCTGTAATTTCTTCTAATTCATACATAATCGCAAATCTCTATGTATTACCAAATTTTCTGTTAGTACTAAACATTATACGCCTGTAATTTCTTCTAATTCATACATCGCAAATCTCTATGTATTACCAAATTTTCTGTTAGTACTAAACATTATACGCCTGTAATTTCTTCTAATTCATAAATAATCGCAAATCTCTATGTATTACCAAATTTTCTGTTAGTACTAAACATTATACGCCTGTAATTTCTTCTAATTCATAAATAATCGCAAATCTCTATGTATTACCAAATTTTCTGTTAGTACTAAACATTATACGCCTGTAATTTCTTCTAATTCATACATCGCAAATCTCTATGTATTACCAAATTTTCTGTTAGTACTAAACATTATACGCCTGTAATTTCTTCTAATTCATAAATAATCGCAAATCTCTATGTATTACCAAATTTTCTGTTAGTACTAAACATTATACGCCTGTAATTTCTTCTAATTCATAAATAATCGCAAATCTCTATGTATTACCAAATTTTCTGTTAGTACTAAACATTATACGCCTGTAATTTCTTCTAATTCATACATCGCAAATCTCTATGTATTACCAAATTTTCTGTTAGTACTAAACATTATACGCCTGTAATTTCTTCTAATTCATAAATAATCGCAAATCTCTATGTATTACCAAATTTTCTGTTAGTACTAAACATTATACGCCTGTAATTTCTTCTAATTCATAAATAATCGCAAATCTCTATGTATTACCAAATTTTCTGTTAGTACTAAACATTATACGCCTGTAATTTCTTCTAATTCATAAATAATCGCAAATCTCTATGTATTACCAAATTTTCTGTTAGTACTAAACATTATACGCCTGTAATTTCTTCTAATTCATACATAATCGCAAATCTCTTTTTATTACCAAATTTTCTGTTAGTACTAAACATTATACGCCTGTAATTTCTTCTAATTCATACATAATCGCAAATCTCTATTTATTACCAATTTTCTGTTAGTACTAAACATTATACGCCTGTAATTTCTTCTAATTCATACATAATCGCAAATCTCTATGTATTACCAAATTTTCTGTTAGTACTAAACATTATACGCCTGTAATTTCTTCTAATTCATACATAATCGCAAATCTCTATGTATTACCAATCTTTCAGTTAGACTAAACATTATACGCCTGTAATTTCTTCTAATTAATACATAATCGCAAATCTCTATGTATTACCAAATTTTCTGTTAGTACTAAACATTATACGCCTGTAATTTCTTCTAATTCATACATAATCGCAAATCTCTATGTATTACCAATCTTTCTGTTAGTACTAAACATTATACGCTTGTAATTTCTTCTAATTCATACATAATCGCAAATCTTTATGTATTACAAAATTTTCTGTTAGTACTAAACATTATACGCCTGTAATTTCTTCTAATTCATACATAATTTATACGCCTGTAATTTCTTCTATTATTATTATTATACGCCTGTAATTTCTTCTAATTCATACATAATCGCAAATCCCAAATTTTCTGTTAGTACTAAACATTATACGCCTGTAATTTCTTCTAATTCATACATAATCGCAAATCTCTATGTATTACCAATCTTTCTGTTAGTACTAAACATTATACGCCTGTAATTTCTTCTAATTCATACATAATCGCAAATCTCTATTTATCACCAAATTTTCTGTTAGTACTAAACATTATACGCCTGTAATTTCTTCTAATTCATACATAATCGCAAATCTCTATTTATTACCAATCTTTCAGTTAGTACTAAACATTATACGCCTGTAATTTATTCTAATTCATACATAATCGCAAATCCCAAATTTTCTGTTAGTACTAAACATTATACGCCTGTAATTTCTTCTAATTCATACATAATCGCAAATCTCTATGTATTACCAATCTTTCAGTTAGTACTAAACATTATACGCCTGTAATTTATTCTAATTCATACATAATCGCAAATCTCTATTTATTACCAATCTTTCAGTTAGTACTAAACATTATACGCCTGTAATTTCTTCTAATTCATACATAATCGCAAATCTCTATGTATTACCAAATTTTCTGTTAGTACTAAACATTATACGCCTGTAATTTCTTCTAATTCATACATAATCGCAAATCTCTATGTATTACCAAATTTTCTGTTAGTACTAAACATTATACGCCTGTAATTTCTTCTAATTCATACATCGCAAATCTCTATGTATTACCAAATTTTCTGTTAGTACTAAACATTATACGCCTGTAATTTCTTCTAATTCATAAATAATCGCAAATCTCTATGTATTACCAAATTTTCTGTTAGTACTAAACATTATACGCCTGTAATTTCTTCTAATTCATAAATAATCGCAAATCTCTATGTATTACCAAATTTTCTGTTAGTACTAAACATTATACGCCTGTAATTTCTTCTAATTCATACATCGCAAATCTCTATGTATTACCAAATTTTCTGTTAGTACTAAACATTATACGCCTGTAATTTCTTCTAATTCATAAATAATCGCAAATCTCTATGTATTACCAAATTTTCTGTTAGTACTAAACATTATACGCCTGTAATTTCTTCTAATTCATAAATAATCGCAAATCTCTATGTATTACCAAATTTTCTGTTAGTACTAAACATTATAGGCCTGTAATTTCTTCTAATTCATACATCGCAAATCTCTATGTATTACCAAATTTTCTGTTAGTACTAAACATTATACGCCTGTAATTTCTTCTAATTCATAAATAATCGCAAATCTCTATGTATTACCAAATTTTCTGTTAGTACTAAACATTATACGCCTGTAATTTCTTCTAATTCATAAATAATCGCAAATCCCAAATTTTCTGTTAGTACTAAACATTATACGCCTGTAATTTCTTCTAATTCATACATAATCGCAAATCTCTATGTATTACCAATCTTTCTGTTAGTACTAAACATTATACGCCTGTAATTTCTTCTAATTCATACATAATCGCAAATCTCTATTTATTACCAAATTTTCTGTTAGTACTAAACATTATACGCCTGTAATTTCTTCTAATTCATACATAATCGCAAATCTCTATTTATTACCAATCTTTCAGTTAGTACTAAACATTATACGCCTGTAATTTATTCTAATTCATACATAATCGCAAATCCCAAATTTTCTGTTAGTACTAAACATTATACGCCTGTAATTTCTTCTAATTCATACATAATCGCAAATCTCTATGTATTACCAATCTTTCAGTTAGTACTAAACATTATACGCCTGTAATTTATTCTAATTCATACATAATCGCAAATCTCTATTTATTACCAATCTTTCAGTTAGTACTAAACATTATACGCCTGTAATTTCTTCTAATTCATACATAATCGCAAATCTCTATGTATTACCAAATTTTCTGTTAGTACTAAACATTATACGCCTGTAATTTCTTCTAATTCATACATCGCAAATCTCTATGTATTACCAAATTTTCTGTTAGTACTAAACATTATACGCCTGTAATTTCTTCTAATTCATACATCGCAAATCTCTATGTATTACCAAATTTTCTGTTAGTACTAAACATTATAGGCCTGTAATTTCTTCTAATTCATACATCGCAAATCTCTATGTATTACCAAATTTTCTGTTAGTACTAAACATTATACGCCTGTAATTTCTTCTAATTCATAAATAATCGCAAATCTCTATGTATTACCAAATTTTCTGTTAGTACTAAACATTATACGCCTGTAATTTCTTCTAATTCATAAATAATCGCAAATCCCAAATTTTCTGTTAGTACTAAACATTATACGCCTGTAATTTCTTCTAATTCATACATAATCGCAAATCTCTATGTATTACCAATCTTTCTGTTAGTACTAAACATTATACGCCTGTAATTTCTTCTAATTCATACATAATCGCAAATCTCTATTTATTACCAAATTTTCTGTTAGTACTAAACATTATACGCCTGTAATTTCTTCTAATTCATACATAATCGCAAATCTCTATTTATTACCAATCTTTCAGTTAGTACTAAACATTATACGCCTGTAATTTATTCTAATTCATACATAATCGCAAATCCCAAATTTTCTGTTAGTACTAAACATTATACGCCTGTAATTTCTTCTAATTCATACATAATCGCAAATCTCTATGTATTACCAATCTTTCAGTTAGTACTAAACATTATACGCCTGTAATTTATTCTAATTCATACATAATCGCAAATCTCTATTTATTACCAATCTTTCAGTTAGTACTAAACATTATACGCCTGTAATTTCTTCTAATTCATACATAATCGCAAATCTCTATGTATTACCAAATTTTCTGTTAGTACTAAACATTATACGCCTGTAATTTCTTCTAATTCATACATCGCAAATCTCTATGTATTACCAAATTTTCTGTTAGTACTAAACATTATACGCCTGTAATTTCTTCTAATTCATACATCGCAAATCTCTATGTATTACCAAATTTTCTGTTAGTACTAAACATTATACGCCTGTAATTTCTTCTAATTCATAAATAATCGCAAATCTCTATGTATTACCAAATTTTCTGTTAGTACTAAACATTATATGCCTGTAATTTCTTCTAATTCATAAATAATCGCAAATCTCTATGTATTACCAAATTTTCTGTTAGTACTAAACATTATACGCCTGTAATTTCTTCTAATTCATAAATAATCGCAAATCTCTATGTATTACCAAATTTTCTGTTAGTACTAAACATTATACGCCTGTAATTTCTTCTAATTCATACATAATCGCAAATCTCTTTTTATTACCAAATTTTCTGTTAGTACTAAACATTATACGCCTGTAATTTCTTCTAATTCATACATAATCGCAAATCTCTATTTATTACCAATTTTCTGTTAGTACTAAACATTATACGCCTGTAATTTCTTCTAATTCATACATAATCGCAAATCTCTATGTATTACCAAATTTTCTGTTAGTACTAAACATTATACGCCTGTAATTTCTTCTAATTCATACATAATCGCAAATCTCTATGTATTACCAATCTTTCAGTTAGACTAAACATTATACGCCTGTAATTTCTTCTAATTAATACATAATCGCAAATCTCTATGTATTACCAAATTTTCTGTTAGTACTAAACATTATACGCCTGTAATTTCTTCTAATTCATACATAATCGCAAATCTCTATGTATTACCAATCTTTCTGTTAGTACTAAACATTATACGCTTGTAATTTCTTCTAATTCATACATAATCGCAAATCTTTATGTATTACAAAATTTTCTGTTAGTACTAAACATTATACGCCTGTAATTTCTTCTAATTCATACATAATTTATACGCCTGTAATTTCTTCTATTATTATTATTATACGCCTGTAATTTCTTCTAATTCATACATAATCGCAAATCCCAAATTTTCTGTTAGTACTAAACATTATACGCCTGTAATTTCTTCTAATTCATACATAATCGCAAATCTCTATGTATTACCAATCTTTCTGTTAGTACTAAACATTATACGCCTGTAATTTCTTCTAATTCATACATAATCGCAAATCTCTATTTATTACCAAATTTTCTGTTAGTACTAAACATTATACGCCTGTAATTTCTTCTAATTCATACATAATCGCAAATCTCTATTTATTACCAATCTTTCAGTTAGTACTAAACATTATACGCCTGTAATTTATTCTAATTCATACATAATCGCAAATCCCAAATTTTCTGTTAGTACTAAACATTATACGCCTGTAATTTCTTCTAATTCATACATAATCGCAAATCTCTATGTATTACCAATCTTTCAGTTAGTACTAAACATTATACGCCTGTAATTTATTCTAATTCATACATAATCGCAAATCTCTATTTATTACCAATCTTTCAGTTAGTACTAAACATTATACGCCTGTAATTTCTTCTAATTCATACATAATCGCAAATCTCTATGTATTACCAAATTTTCTGTTAGTACTAAACATTATACGCCTGTAATTTCTTCTAATTCATACATAATCGCAAATCTCTATGTATTACCAATCTTTCTGTTAGTACTAAACATTATACGCCTGTAATTTCTTCTAATTCATACATAATCGCAAATCTCTATTTATTACCAATCTTTCAGTTAGTACTAAACATTATACGCCTGTAATTTATTCTAATTCATACATAATCGCAAATCTCTATTTATTACCAATCTTTCAGTTAGTACTAAACATTATACGCCTGTAATTTCTTCTAATTCATACATAATCGCAAATCTCTATGTATTACCAATCTTTCTGTTAGTACTAAACATTATACGCCTTAATTTCTTCTAATTCATACATAATCGCAAATCTCTATTTATTACCAATCTTTCAGTTAGTACTAAACATTATACGCCTGTAATTTCTTCTAATTCATACATAATCGCAAATCTCTATTTATTACCAATCTTTCAGTTAGTACTAAACATTATACGCCTGTAATTTATTCTAATTCATACATAATCGCAAATCTCTATTTATTACCAATCTTTCAGTTAGTACTAAACATTATACGCCTGTAATTTCTTCTAATTCATACATAATCGCAAATCTCTATGTATTACCAATCTTTCTGTTAGTACTAAACATTATACGCCTGTAATTTATTCTAATTCATACATAATCGCAAATCTCTATTTATTACCAATCTTTCAGTTAGTACTAAACATTATACGCCTGTAATTTATTCTAATTCATACATAATCGCAAATCTTTATTTATTACCAATCTTTCAGTTAGTACTAAACATTATACGCCTGTAATTTCTTCTAATTCATACATAATCGCAAATCTCTATGTATTACCAATCTTTCTGTTAGTACTAAACATTATACGCCTGTAATTTCTTCTAATTCATACATAATCGCAAATCTCTATTTATTACCAATCTTTCAGTTAGTACTAAACATTATACGCCTGTAATTTCTTCTAATTCATACATAATCGCAAATCCCAAATTTTTTGTTAGTACTAAACATTATACGCCTGTAATTTCTTCTAATTCATACATAATCGCAAATCTCTATTTATTACCAATCTTTCAGTTAGTACTAAACATTATACGCCTGTAATTTCTTCTAATTCATACATAATCGCAAATCTCTATTTATTACCAATCTTTCAGTTAGTACTAAACATTATACGCCTGTAATTTCTTCTAATTCATACATAATCGCAAATCCCAAATTTTTTGTTAGTACTAAACATTATACGCCTGTAATTTCTTCTAATTCATACATAATCGCAAATCTCTATTTATTACCAAATTTTCTGTTAGTACTAAACATTATACGCCTGTAATTTCTTCTAATTCATACATAATCGCAAATCTCTATTTATTACCAATCTTTCAGTTAGTACTAAACATTATACGCCTGTAATTTCTTCTAATTCATACATAATCGCAAATCCCAAATTTTTTGTTAGTACTAAACATTATACGCCTTTAATTTCTTCTAATTCATACATAATCGCAAATCTCTATGTATTACCAATCTTTCAGTTAGTACTAAACATTATACGCCTGTAATTTATTCTAATTCATACATAATCGCAAATCTCTATTTATTACCAATCTTTCAGTTAGTACTAAACATTATACCCTGTAATTTATTCTAATTCATACATAATCGCAAATCTCTATTTATTACCAATCTTTCAGTTAGTACTAAACATTATACGCCTGTAATTTATTCTAATTCATACATAATCGCAAATCTCTATTTATTACCAATCTTTCAGTTAGTACTAAACATTATACGCCTGTAATTTATTCTAATTCATACATAATCGCAAATCTCTATTTATTACCAATCTTTCAGTTAGTACTAAACATTATACGCCTGTAATTTATTCTAATTCATACATAATCGCAAATCTCTATTTATTACCAAATTTTCTGTTAGTACTAAACATTATACGCCTTTAATTTCTTCTAATTCATACATAATCGCAAATCTCTATGTATTACCAATCTTTAAGTTAGTACTAAACATTATACGCCTGTAATTTATTCGAATTCATACATAATCGCAAATCTCTATTTATTACCAATCTTTCAGTTAGTACTAAATATTATACGCCTGTAATTTATTCTAATTCATACATAATCGCAAATCTCTATTTATTACCAATCTTTCAGTTAGTACTAAACATTATACGCCTGTAATTTATTCTAATTCATACATAATCGCAAATCTCTATTTATTACCAGTCTTTCAGTTAGTACTAAACATTATACGCCTGTAATTTATTCTAATTCATACATAATCGCAAATCTCTATTTATTACCAATCTTTCAGTTAGTACTAAACATTATACGCCTGTAATTTATTCTAATTCATACATAATCGCAAATCTCTATTTATTACCAATCTTTCAGTTAGTACTAAACATTATACGCCTGTAATTTCTTCTAATTCATAATATAATCGCAAATATCTATTTATTACCAATCTTTCAGTTAGTACTAAACATTATACGCCTGTAATTTATTCTAATTCATACATAATCGCAAATCTCTATTTATTACCAATCTTTCAGTTAGTACTAAACATTATACGCCTGTAATTTATTCTAATTCATACATAATCGCAAATCTCTATTTATTACCAATCTTTCAGTTAGTACTAAACATTATACGCCTGTAATTTATTCTAATTCATACATAATCGCAAATCTCTATTTATTACCAAATTTTCTGTTAGTACTAAACATTATACGCCTGTAATTTCTTCTAATTCATACATAATCGCAAATCTCTATGTATTACCAATCTTTCAGTTAGTACTAAACATTATACGCCTGTAATTTCTTCTAATTCATACATAATCGCAAATCTCTATTTATTACCAATCTTTCAGTTAGTACTAAACATTATACGCCTGTAATTTCTTCTAATTCATACATAATCGCAAATCCCAAATTTTTTGTTAGTACTAAACATTATACGCCTTTAATTTCTTCTAATTCATACATAATCGCAAATCTCTATGTATTACCAATCTTTCAGTTAGTACTAAACATTATACGCCTGTAATTTATTCTAATTCATACATAATCGCAAATCTCTATTTATTACCAATCTTTCAGTTAGTACTAAACATTATACCCTGTAATTTATTCTAATTCATACATAATCGCAAATCTCTATTTATTACCAATCTTTCAGTTAGTACTAAACATTATACGCCTGTAATTTATTCTAATTCATACATAATCGCAAATCTCTATTTATTACCAATCTTTCAGTTAGTACTAAACATTATACGCCTGTAATTTATTCTAATTCATACATAATCGCAAATCTCTATTTATTACCAATCTTTCAGTTAGTACTAAACATTATACGCCTGTAATTTCTTCTAATTCATAATATAATCGCAAATATCTATTTATTACCAATCTTTCAGTTAGTACTAAACATTATACGCCTGTAATTTATTCTAATTCATACATAATCGCAAATCTCTATTTATTACCAATCTTTCAGTTAGTACTAAACATTATACGCCTGTAATTTATTCTAATTCATACATAATCGCAAATCTCTATTTATTACCAATCTTTCAGTTAGTACTAAACATTATACGCCTGTAATTTATTCTAATTCATACATAATCGCAAATCTCTATTTATTACCAATCTTTCAGTTAGTACTAAACATTATACGCCTGTAATTTATTCTAATTCATACATAATCGCAAATCTCTATTTATTACCAAATTTTCTGTTAGTACTAAACATTATACGCCTGTAATTTCTTCTAATTCATACATAATCGCAAATCTCTATGTATTACCAATCTTTCAGTTAGTACTAAACATTATACGCCTGTAATTTCTTCTAATTCATACATAATCGCAAATCTCTATTTATTACCAATCTTTCAGTTAGTACTAAACATTATACGCCTGTAATTTCTTCTAATTCATACATAATCGCAAATCCCAAATTTTTTGTTAGTACTAAACATTATACGCCTTTAATTTCTTCTAATTCATACATAATCGCAAATCTCTATGTATTACCAATCTTTCAGTTAGTACTAAACATTATACGCCTGTAATTTATTCTAATTCATACATAATCGCAAATCTCTATTTATTACCAATCTTTCAGTTAGTACTAAACATTATACCCTGTAATTTATTCTAATTCATACATAATCGCAAATCTCTATTTATTACCAATCTTTCAGTTAGTACTAAACATTATACGCCTGTAATTTATTCTAATTCATACATAATCGCAAATCTCTATTTATTACCAATCTTTCAGTTAGTACTAAACATTATACGCCTGTAATTTATTCTAATTCATACATAATCGCAAATCTCTATTTATTACCAATCTTTCAGTTAGTACTAAACATTATACGCCTGTAATTTATTCTAATTCATACATAATCGCAAATCTCTATTTATTACCAATCTTTCAGTTAGTACTAAACATTATACGCCTGTAATTTATTCTAATTCATACATAATCGCAAATCTCTATTTATTACCAAATTTTCTGTTAGTACTAAACATTATACGCCTTTAATTTCTTCTAATTCATACATAATCGCAAATCTCTATGTATTACCAATCTTTCAGTTAGTACTAAACATTATACGCCTGTAATTTATTCGAATTCATACATAATCGCAAATCTCTATTTATTACCAATCTTTCAGTTAGTACTAAACATTATACGCCTGTAATTTATTCTAATTCATACATAATCGCAAATCTCTATTTATTACCAATCTTTCAGTTAGTACTAAACATTATACGCCTGTAATTTATTCTAATTCATACATAATCGCAAATCTCTATTTATTACCAATCTTTCAGTTAGTACTAAACATTATACGCCTGTAATTTATTCTAATTCATACATAATCGCAAATCTCTATTTATTACCAATCTTTCAGTTAGTACTAAACATTATACGCCTGTAATTTCTTCTAATTCATAATATAATCGCAAATCTCTATTTATTACCAATCTTTCAGTTAGTACTAAACATTATACGCCTGTAATTTATTCTAATTCATACATAATCGCAAATCTCTATTTATTACCAATCTTTCAGTTAGTACTAAACATTATACGCCTGTAATTTATTCTAATTCATACATAATCGCAAATCTCTATTTATTACCAATCTTTCAGTTAGTACTAAACATTATACGCCTGTAATTTATTCTAATTCATACATAATCGCAAATCTCTATTTATTACCAATCTTTCAGTTAGTACTAAACATTATACGCCTGTAATTTATTCTAATTCATACATAATCGCAAATCTCTATTTATTACCAAATTTTCTGTTAGTACTAAACATTATACGCCTGTAATTTCTTCTAATTCATACATAATCGCAAATCTCTATGTATTACCAATCTTTCAGTTAGTACTAAACATTATACGCCTGTAATTTCTTCTAATTCATACATAATCGCAAATCTCTATGTATTACCAAATTTCCTGTTAGTAATAAACATTATACGCCTGTAATTTCTTCTAATTCATACATAATCGCAAATTTCTATGTATTACCAAATTTTCTGTTAGTAATAAACATTATACGCCTGTAATTTCTTCTAATTCATACATAATCGCAAATTTCTATGTATTACCAAATTTTCTGTAAATCTAAATATTATACGCCTGTAATTTCTTCTAATTCATACATAATCGCAAATCTCTATGTATTACCAAATTTTCTGTTAGTACTAAATATTATACGCCTGTAATTTCTTCTAATTCATACATAATCGCAAATCTCTATGTATTACCAAATTTTCTGTTAGTACTAAACATTATACGCCTGTAATTTCTTCTAATTCATACATAATCGCAAATCTCTATGTATTACCAAATTTTCTCTTAGTACTAAACATTATACGCCTGTAATTTCTTCTAATTCATACATAATCGCAAATCTCTATGTATTACCAAATTTTCTGTATTACCAAATTTTCTGTATTACCAAATTTTCAAATTTTGTATTACCAAATAAAATAGAATAATACGATTATAAGACACTTTAAATTTAGAAAATCTTCGTTTAGTTTACATTCATACGCTTGAGATAAAATAGAATAATACGATATAAGACACTTTAAATTTAGAAAATCTTCGGTTAGTTTACATTCATACGCTAGAGATAAAATAGAATAATACGATTATAAGACACTTTAAATTTAGAAAATCTTCGTTTAGTTTACATTCATACGCTTGAGATAAAATAGAATAATACGATTATAAGACACTTTAAATTTAGTAAATCTTCGGTTAGTTTACATTCATACGCCAGAGATAAAATAGAATAATACGATTATAAGACACTTTAAATTTAGAAAATCTTCGTTTAGTTTACATTCATACGCTTGAGATAAAATAGAATAATACGATTATAAGACACTTTAAATTTAGAAAATCTTCGTTTAGTTTACATTCATACGCTTGAGATAAAATAGAATAATACGATTATAAGACACTTTAAATTTAGAAAATCTTCGGTTAGTTTACATTCATACGCTAGAGCAAAAATAGAATAATACGATTATAAGACACTTTAAATTTAGAAAATCTTCGGTTAGTTTACATTCATACGCTAGAGCAAAAATAAAATAATACGATTATAAGACACTTTAAATTTAGAAAATCTTCGGTTAGTTTACATTCATACGCTAGAGATAAAATAGAATAATACGATTATAAGACACTTTAAATTTAGAAAATCTTCGTTTAGTTTACATTCATACGCTAGAGCAAAAATAAAATAATACGATTATAAGACACTTTAAATTTAGAAAATCTTCGGTTAGTTTACATTCATACGCTAGAGATAAAATAGAATAATACGATTATAAGACACTTTAAATTTAGAAAATCTTCGTTTAGTTTACATTCATACGCTTGAGATAAAATAGAATAATACGATTATAAGACACTTTAAATTTAGAAAATCTTCGGTTAGTTTACATTCATACGCTAGAGCAAAAATAAAATAATACGATTATAAGACACTTTAAATTTAGAAAATCTTCGTTTAGTTTACATTCATACGCTAGAGATAAAATAGAATAATACGATTATAAGACACTTTAAATTTAGAAAATCTTCGTTTAGTTTACATTCATACGCTTGAGATAAAATAGAATAATACGATTATAAGTACACTTTAAATTTAGAAAATCTTCGGTTAGTTTACATTCATACGCTAGAGCAAAAATAAAATAATACGATTATAAGACACTTTAAATTTAGAAAATCTTCGGTTAGTTTACATTCATACGCTAGAGATAAAATAGAATAATACGATTATAAGACACTTTAAATTTAGAAAATCTTCGTTTAGTTTACATTCATACGCTAGAGATAAAATAGAATAATACGATTATAAGACACTTTAAATTTAGAAAATCTTCGGTTAGTTTACATTCATACGCTAGAGCAAAAATAAAATAATACGATTATAAGACACTTTAAATTTAGAAAATCTTCGGTTAGTTTACATTCATACGCTAGAGATAAAATAGAATAATACGATTATAAGACACTTTAAATTTAGAAAATCTTCGTTTAGTTTACATTCATACGCTTGAGATAAAATAGAATAATACGATTATAAGACACTTTAAATTTAGAAAATCTTCGGTTAGTTTACATTCATACGCTAGAGCAAAAATAAAATAATACGATTATAAGACACTTTAAATTTAGAAAATCTTCGTTTAGTTTACATTCATACGCTAGAGATAAAATAGAATAATACGATTATAAGACACTTTAAATTTAGAAAATCTTCGTTTAGTTTACATTCATACGCTTGAGATAAAATAGAATAATACGATTATAAGACACTTTAAATTTAGAAAATCTTCGGTTAGTTTACATTCATACGCTAGAGCAAAAATAAAATAATACGATTATAAGACACTTTAAATTTGGAAAATCTTCGGTTAGTTTACATTCATACGCTAGAGATAAAATAGAATAATACGATTATAAGACACTTTAAATTTAGAAAATCTTCGTTTAGTTTACATTCATACGCTAGAGATAAAATAGAATAATACGATTATAAGACACTTTAAATTAGAATAATACGATTATAAGACACTTTAAATTTAGAAAATCTTCGTTTAGTTTACATTCATACGCTTGAGATAAAATAGAATAATACGATTATAAGACACTTTAAATTTAGAAAATCTTCGGTTAGTTTACATTCATACGCTAGAGCAAAAATAAAATAATACGATTATAAGACACTTTAAATTTAGAAAATCTTCGTTTAGTTTACATTCATACGCTAGAGATAAAATAGAATAATACGATTATAAGACACTTTAAATTTAGAAAATCTTCGTTTAGTTTACATTCATACGCTTGAGATAAAATAGAATAATACGATTATAAGACACTTTAAATTTAGAAAATCTTCGGTTAGTTTACATTCATACGCTAGAGCAAAAATAAAATAATACGATTATAGACACTTTAAATTTGGAAAATCTTCGGTTAGTTTACATTCATACGCTAGAGATAAAATAGAATAATACGATTATAAGACACTTTAAATTTAGAAAATCTTCGTTTAGTTTACATTCATACGCTAGAGATAAAATAGAATAATACGATTATAAGACACTTTAAATTTAGAAAATCTTCGGTTAGTTTACATTCATACGCTAGAGCAAAAATATAATAATACGATTATAAGACACTTTAAATTTAGAAAATCTTCGGTTAGTTTACATTCATACGCTAGAGATAAAATAGAATAATACGATTATAAGACACTTTAAATTTAGAAAATCTTCGTTTAGTTTACATTCATACGCTTGAGATAAAATAGAATAATACGATTATAAGACACTTTAAATTTAGAAAATCTTCGGTTAGTTTACATTCATACGCTAGAGATAAAATAGAATAATACGATTATAAGACACTTAAAATTTAGAAAATCTTCGGTTAGTTTACATTCATACGCTAGAGATAAAATAGAATAATACGATTATAAGACACTTTAAATTTAGAAAATCTTCGTTTAGTTTACATTCATACGCTTGAGATAAAATAGAATAATACGATTATAAGACACTTTAAATTTAGAAAATCTTCGGTTAGTTTACATTCATACGCTAGAGATAAAATAGAATAATACGATTATAAGACACTTTAAATTTAGAAAATCTTCGGTTAGTTTACATTCATACGCTAGAGCAAAAATAAAATAATACGATTATAAGACACTTTAAATTTAGAAAATCTTCGGTTAGTTTACATTCATACGCTAGAGATAAAATAGAATAATACGATTATAAGACACTTTAAATTTAGAAAATATTCGTTGAGTTTACATTCATACGCTTGAGATAAAATAGAATAATACGATTATAAGACACTTTAAATTTAGAAAATCTTCGGTTAGTTTACATTCATACGCTAGAGCAAAAATAGAATAATACGATTATAAGACACTTTAAATTTAGAAAATCTTCGTTTAGTTTACATTCATACGCTTGAGATAAAATAGAATAATACGATTATAAGACACTTTAAATTTAGAAAATCTTCGGTTAGTTTACATTCATACGCTAGAGCAAAAATAAAATAATACGATTATAAGACACTTTAAATTTAGAAAATCTTCGGTTAGTTTACATTCATACGCTAGAGATAAAATAGAATAATACGATTATAAGACACTTTAAATTTAGAAAATCTTCGTTTAGTTTACATTCATACGCTTGAGATAAAATAGAATAATACGATTATAAGACACTTTAAATTTAGAAAATCTTCGTTTAGTTTACATTCATACGCTAGAGCAAAAATAAAATAATACGATTATAAGACACTTTAAATTTAGAAAATCTTTGTTTAGTTTACATTCATACGCTAGAGATAAAATAAAATAATACGATTATAAGACTCTTTAAATTTAGAAAATCTTCGTTTAGTTTACATTCATACGCTTGAGATAAAATAGAATAATACGATTATAAGACACTTTAAATTTAGAAAATCTTCGTTTAGTTTACATTCATACGCTAGAGATAAAATAGAATAATACGATTATAAGACACTTTAAATTTAGAAAATCTTCGTTTAGTTTACATTCATACGCTAGAAATAAAATAGAATAATACGATTATAAGACACTTTAAATTTAGAAAATCTTCGTTTAGTTTACATTCATACGCTAGAGCAAAAATAAAATAATACGATTATAAGACACTTTAAATTTAGAAAATCTTCGTTTAGTTTACATTCATACGCTAGAGCAAAAATAAAATAATACGATTATAAGACACTTTAAATTTAGAAAATCTTCGTTTAGTTTACATTCATACGCTAGAGATAAAATAGAATAATACGATTATAAGACACTTTAAATTTATAAAATCTTCGTTTAGTTTACATTCATACGCTAGAGATAAAATAGAATAATACGATTATAAGACACTTTAAATTTAGAAAATCTTCGTTTAGTTTACATTCATACGCTTGAGATAAAATAGAATAATACGATTATAAGACACTTTAAATTTAGAAAATCTTCGTTTAGTTTACATTCATACGCTAGAGATAAAATAGAATAATACGATTATAAGACACTTTAAATTTAGAAAATCTTCGTTTAGTTTACATTCATACGCTAGAGCAAAAATAAAATAATACGATTATAAGACACTTTAAATTTAGAAAATCTTCGTTTAGTTTACATTCATACGCTAGAGATAAAATAGAATAATACGATTATAAGACACTTTAAATTTATAAAATCTTCGTTTAGTTTACATTCATACGCTAGAGATAAAATAAAATAATACGATTATAAGACTCTTTAAATTTAGAAAATCTTCGTTTAGTTTACATTCATACGCTTGAGATAAAATAGAATAATACGATTATAAGACACTTTAAATTTAGAAAATCTTCGTTTAGTTTACATTCATACGCTAGAGATAAAATAGAATAATACGATTATAAGACACTTTAAATTTAGAAAATCTTCGTTTAGTTTACATTCATACGCTAGAAATAAAATAGAATAATACGATTATAAGACACTTTAAATTTAGAAAATCTTCGTTTAGTTTACATTCATACGCTAGAGCAAAAATAAAATAATACGATTATAAGACACTTTAAATTTAGAAAATCTTCGTTTAGTTTACATTCATACGCTAGAGCAAAAATAAAATAATACGATTATAAGACACTTTAAATTTAGAAAATCTTCGTTTAGTTTACATTCATACGCTAGAGATAAAATAGAATAATACGATTATAAGACACTTTAAATTTATAAAATCTTCGTTTAGTTTACATTCATACGCTAGAGATAAAATAGAATAATACGATTATAAGACACTTTAAATTTAGAAAATCTTCGTTTAGTTTACATTCATACGCTAGAGATAAAATAGAATAATACGATTATAAGACACTTTAAATTTAGAAAATCTTCGTTTAGTTTATATTCATACGCTAGAGATAAAATAGAATAATACGATTATAAGACACTTTAAATTTAGAAAATCTTCGTTTAGTTTACATTCATACGCTAGAGATAAAATAGAATAATACGATTATAAGACACTTTAAATTTAGAAAATCTTCGTTTAGTTTACATTCATACGCTAGAAATAAAATAGAATAATACGATTATAAGACACTTTAAATTTAGAAAATCTTCGTTTAGTTTACATTCATACGCTAGAGATAAAATAGAATAATACGATTATAAGACACTTTAAATTTAGAAAATCTTCGTTTAGTTTATTCTATTTTATCTCAAGCGTATGAATGTAAACTAAACGAAGATTTTCTAAATTTAAAGAGTCTTATAATCGTATTATTTTATTACGCTAGAGATAAAATAAAATAATACGATTATAAGACTCTTTAAATTTAGAAAATCTTCGTTTAGTTTACATTCATACGCTTGAGATAAAATAGAATAATACGATTATAAGACACTTTAAATTTAGAAAATCTTCGTTTAGTTTACATTCATACGCTAGAGATAAAATAGAATAATACGATTATAAGACACTTTAAATTTAGAAAATCTTCGTTTAGTTTACATTCATACGCTAGAAATAAAATAGAATAATACGATTATAAGACACTTTAAATTTAGAAAATCTTCGTTTAGTTTACATTCATACGCTAGAGCAAAAATAAAATAATACGATTATAAGACACTTTAAATTTAGAAAATCTTCGTTTAGTTTACATTCATACGCTAGAGCAAAAATAAAATAATACGATTATAAGACACTTTAAATTTAGAAAATCTTCGTTTAGTTTACATTCATACGCTAGAGATAAAATAGAATAATACGATTATAAGACACTTTAAATTTATAAAATCTTCGTTTAGTTTACATTCATACGCTAGAGATAAAATAGAATAATACGATTATAAGACACTTTAAATTTAGAAAATCTTCGTTTAGTTTACATTCATACGCTAGAGATAAAATAGAATAATACGATTATAAGACACTTTAAATTTAGAAAATCTTCGTTTAGTTTATATTCATACGCTAGAGATAAAATAGAATAATACGATTATAAGACACTTTAAATTTAGAAAATCTTCGTTTAGTTTACATTCATACGCTAGAGATAAAATAGAATAATACGATTATAAGACACTTTAAATTTAGAAAATCTTCGTTTAGTTTACATTCATACGCTAGAGATAAAATAGAATAATACGATTATAAGACACTTTAAATTTAGAAAATCTTCGTTTAGTTTACATTCATACGCTAGAGATAAAATAGAATAATACGATTATAAGACACTTTAAATTTAGAAAATCTTCGTTTAGTTTACATTCATACGCTAGAGATAAAATAGAATAATACGATTATAAGACACTTTAAATTTAGAAAATCTTCGTTTAGTTTACATTCATACGCTAGAGCAAAAATAAAATAATACGATTATAAGACACTTTAAATTTAGAAAATCTTCGTTTAGTTTACATTCATACGCTAGAGATAAAATAAAATAATACGATTATAAGACTCTTTAAATTTAGAAAATCTTCGTTTAGTTTACATTTATACGTTAGAGATAAAATAGAATAATACGATTATAAGACACTTTAAATTTAGAAAATCTTCGTTTAGTTTACATTCATACGCTAGAGATAAAATAGAATAATACGATTATAAGACACTTTAAATTTAGAAAATCTTCGTTTAGTTTACATTCATACGCTAGAGATAAAATAGAATAATACGATTATAAGACACTTTAAATTTAGAAAATCTTCGTTTAGTTTACATTCATACGCTAGAGATAAAATAAAATAATACGATTATAAGACACTTTAAATTTAGAAAATCTTCGTTTAGTTTACATTCATACGCTAGAGCAAAAATAAAATAATACGATTATAAGACACTTTAAATTTAGAAAATCTTCGTTTAGTTTACATTCATACGCTAGAGATAAAATAGAATAATACGATTATAAGACACTTTAAATTTAGAAAATCTTCGTTTAGTTTACATTCATACGCTTGAGATAAAATAGAATAATACGATTATAAGACACTTTAAATTTAGAAAATCTTCGGTTAGTTTACATTCATACGCTAGAGCAAAAATAAAATAATACGATTATAAGACACTTTAAATTTAGAAAATCTTCGTTTAGTTTACATTCATACGCTAGAGATAAAATAAAATAATACGATTATAAGACACTTTAAATTTAGAAAATCTTCGTTTAGTTTACATTCATACGCTAGAGATAAAATAGAATAATACGATTATAAGACACTTTAAATTTAGAAAATCTTCGTTTAGTTTACATTCATACGCTAGAGATAAAATAGAATAATACGATTATAAGACACTTTAAATTTAGAAAATCTTCGTTTAGTTTACATTCATACGCTAGAGATAAAATAGAATAATACGATTATAAGACACTTTAAATTTAGAAAATCTTCGTTTAGTTTACATTCATACGCTAGAGCAAAAATAAAATAATACGATTATAAGACACTTTAAATTTAGAAAATCTTCGTTTAGTTTACATTCATACGCTAGAGATAAAATAGAATAATACGATTATAAGACACTTTAAATTTAGAAAATCTTCGTTTAGTTTACATTCATACGCTAGAGCAAAAATAAAATAATACGATTATAAGACACTTTAAATTTAGAAAATCTTCGTTTAGTTTACATTCATACGCTAGAGATAAAATAGAATAATACGATTATAAGACACTTTAAATTTAGAAAATCTTCGTTTAGTTTACATTCATACGCTAGAGCAAAAATAAAATAATACGATTATAAGACACTTTAAATTTAGAAAATCTTCGTTTAGTTTACATTCATACGCTAGAGATAAAATAAAATAATACGATTATAAGACTCTTTAAATTTAGAAAATTTTCGTTTAGTTTACATTCATACGCTAGAGATAAAATAGAATAATACGATTATAAGACACTTTAAATTTAGAAAATCTTCGTTTAGTTTACATTCATACGCTAGAGATAAAATAGAATAATACGATTATAAGACACTTTAAATTTAGAAAATCTTAGTTTAGTTTACATTCATACGCTAGAGATAAAATAGAATAATACGATTATAAGACACTTTAAATTTAGAAAATCTTCGTTTAGTTTACATTCATACGCTAGAGATAAAATAGAATAATACGATTATAAGACACTTTAAATTTAGAAAATCTTCGTTTAGTTAAATTCATACGCTAGAGATAAAATAGAATAATACGATTATAAGACACTTTAAATTTAGAAAATCTTCGTTTAGTTTACATTCATACGCTTGAGATAAAATAGAATAATACGATTATAAGACACTTTAAATTTAGAAAATCTTCGGTTAGTTTACATTCATACGCTAGAGCAAAAATAAAATAATACGATTATAAGACACTTTAAATTTAGAAAATCTTCGTTTAGTTTACATTCATACGCTAGAGATAAAATAGAATAATACGATTATAAGACACTTTAAATTTAGAAAATCTTCGTTTAGTTTACATTCATACGCTAGAGATAAAATAAAATAATAGATTATAAGACACTTTAAATTTAGAAAATCTTCGTTTAGTTTACATTCATACGCTAGAGATAAAATAGAATAATACGATTATAAGACACTTTAAATTTAGAAAATCTTCGTTTAGTTTACATTCATACGCTAGAGATAAAATAGAATAATACGATTATAAGACACTTTAAATTTAGAAAATCTTCGTTTAGTTTACATTCATACGCTTGAGATAAAATAGAATAATACGATTATAAGACACTTTAAATTTAGAAAATCTTCGGTTAGTTTACATTCATACGCTAGAGCAAAAATAAAATAATACGATTATAAGACACTTTAAATTTAGAAAATCTTCGGTTAGTTTACATTCATACGCTAGAGATAAAATAGAATAATACGATTATAAGACACTTTAAATTTAGAAAATCTTCGTTTAGTTTACATTCATACGCTAGAGATAAAATAGAATAATACGATTATAAGACACTTTAAATTTAGAAAATCTTCGTTTAGTTTACATTCATACGCTAGAGATAATATAAAATAATACGATTATAAGACACTTTAAATTTAGAAAATCTTCGTTTAGTTTACATTCATACGCTAGAGATAAAATAGAATAATACGATTATAAGACACTTTAAATTTAGAAAATCTTCGTTTAGTTTACATTCATACGCTAGAGATAAAATAGAATAATACGATTATAAGACACTTTAAATTTAGAAAATCTTCGTTTAGTTTACATTCATACGCTTGAGATAAAATAGAATAATACGATTATAAGACACTTTAAATTTAGAAAATCTTCGGTTAGTTTACATTCATACGCTAGAGCAAAAATAAAATAATACGATTATAAGACACTTTAAATTTAGAAAATCTTCGGTTAGTTTACATTCATACGCTAGAGATAAAATAGAATAATACGATTATAAGACACTTTAAATTTAGAAAATCTTCGTTTAGTTTACATTCATACGCTAGAGATAAAATAGAATAATACGATTATAAGACACTTTAAATTTAGAAAATCTTCGTTTAGTTTACATTCATACGCTAGAGATAAAATAAAATAATAGATTATAAGACACTTTAAATTTAGAAAATCTTCGTTTAGTTTACATTCATACGCTAGAGATAAAATAGAATAATACGTTATAAGACACTTTAAATTTAGAAAATCTTCGTTTAGTTTACATTCATACGCTAGAGATAAAATAGAATAATACGATTATAAGACACTTTAAATTTAGAAAATCTTCGTTTAGTTTACATTCATACGCTTGAGATAAAATAGAATAATACGATTATAAGACACTTTAAATTTAGAAAATCTTCGGTTAGTTTACATTCATACGCTAGAGCAAAAATAAAATAATACGATTATAAGACACTTTAAATTTAGAAAATCTTCGTTTAGTTTACATTCATACGCTTGAGATAAAATAGAATAATACGATTATAAGACACTTTAAATTTAGAAAATCTTCGGTTAGTTTACATTCATACGCTAGAGCAAAAATAAAATAATACGATTATAAGACACTTTAAATTTAGAAAATCTTCGGTTAGTTTACATTCATACGCTAGAGATAAAATAGAATAATACGATTATAAGACACTTTAAATTTAGAAAATCTTCGTTTAGTTTACATTCATACGCTAGAGATAAAATAGAATAATACGATTATAAGACACTTTAAATTTAGAAAATCTTCGTTTAGTTTACATTCATACGCTAGAGATAATATAAAATAATACGATTATAAGACACTTTAAATTTAGAAAATCTTCGTTTAGTTTACATTCATACGCTTGAGATAAAATAGAATAATACGATTATAAGACACTTTAAATTTAGAAAATCTTCGTTTAGTTTACATTCATACGCTAGAGATAATATAAAATAATACGATTATAAGACACTTTAAATTTAGAAAATCTTCGTTTAGTTTACATTCATACGCTAGAGATAAAATAGAATAATACGATTATAAGACACTTTAAATTTAGAAAATCTTCGTTTAGTTTACATTCATACGCTAGAGATAAAATAGAATAATACGATTATAAGACACTTTAAATTTAGAAAATCTTCGTTTAGTTTACATTCATACGCTTGAGATAAAATAGAATAATACGATTATAAGACACTTTAAATTTAGAAAATCTTCGTTTAGTTTACATTCATACGCTAGAGATAAAATAAAATAATAGATTATAAGACACTTTAAATTTAGAAAATCTTCGTTTAGTTTACATTCATACGCTAGAGATAAAATAGAATAATACGATTATAAGACACTTTAAATTTAGAAAATCTTCGTTTAGTTTACATTCATACGCTAGAGATAAAATAGAATAATACGATTATAAGACACTTTAAATTTAGAAAATCTTCGTTTAGTTTACATTCATACGCTTGAGATAAAATAGAATAATACGATTATAAGACACTTTAAATTTAGAAAATCTTCGGTTAGTTTACATTCATACGCTAGAGCAAAAATAAAATAATACGATTATAAGACACTTTAAATTTAGAAAATCTTCGGTTAGTTTACATTCATACGCTAGAGATAAAATAGAATAATACGATTATAAGACACTTTAAATTTAGAAAATCTTCGTTTAGTTTACATTCATACGCTAGAGATAAAATAGAATAATACGATTATAAGACACTTTAAATTTAGAAAATCTTCGTTTAGTTTACATTCATACGCTAGAAATAATATAAAATAATACGATTATAAGACACTTTAAATTTAGAAAATCTTCGTTTAGTTTACATTCATACGCTAGAGATAAAATAGAATAATACGATTATAAGACACTTTAAATTTAGAAAATCTTCGTTTAGTTTACATTCATACGCTAGAGATAAAATAGAATAATACGATTATAAGACACTTTAAATTTAGAAAATCTTCGTTTAGTTTACATTCATACGCTAGAGATAAAATAGAATAATACGATTATAAGACACTTTAAATTTAGAAAATCTTCGTTTAGTTTACATTCATACGCTAGAGATAAAATAAAATAATACGATTATAAGACACTTTAAATTTAGAAAATCTTCGTTTAGTTTACATTCATACGCTAGAGATAAAATAGAATAATACGATTATAAGACACTTTAAATTTAGAAAATCTTCGGTTAGTTTACATTCATACGCTAGAGATAAAATAAAATAATACGATTATAAGACACTTTAAATTTAGAAAATCTTCGTTTAGTTTACATTCATACGCTAGAGCAAAAATAAAATAATACGATTATAAGACACTTTAAATTTAGAAAATCTTCGTTTAGTTTACATTCATACGCTAGAGATAAAATAGAATAATACGATTATAAGACACTTTAAATTTAGAAAATCTTCGTTTAGTTTACATTCATACGCTAGAGATAAAATAGAATAATACGATTATAAGACACTTTAAATTTAGAAAATCTTTGTTTAGTTTACATTCATACGCTAGAGCAAAAATAAAATAATACGATTATAAGACACTTTAAATTTAGAAAATCTTCGTTTAGTTTACATTCATACGCTTGAGATAAAATAGAATAATACGATTATAAGACACTTTAAATTTAGAAAATCTTCGGTTAGTTTACATTCATACGCTAGAGCAAAAATAAAATAATACGATTATAAGACACTTTAAATTTAGAAAATCTTCGGTTAGTTTACATTCATACGCTAGAGATAAAATAGAATAATACGATTATAAGACACTTTAAATTTAGAAAATCTTCGTTTAGTTTACATTCATACGCTAGAGATAAAATAGAATAATACGATTATAAGACACTTTAAATTTAGAAAATCTTCGTTTAGTTTACATTCATACGCTAGAGATAAAATAAAATAATAGATTATAAGACACTTTAAATTTAGAAAATCTTCGTTTAGTTTACATTCATACGCTAGAGATAAAATAGAATAATACGATTATAAGACACTTTAAATTTAGAAAATCTTCGTTTAGTTTACATTCATACGCTAGAGATAAAATAGAATAATACGATTATAAGACACTTTAAATTTAGAAAATCTTCGTTTAGTTTACATTCATACGCTTGAGATAAAATAGAATAATACGATTATAAGACACTTTAAATTTAGAAAATCTTCGGTTAGTTTACATTCATACGCTAGAGCAAAAATAAAATAATACGATTATAAGACACTTTAAATTTAGAAAATCTTCGGTTAGTTTACATTCATACGCTAGAGATAAAATAGAATAATACGATTATAAGACACTTTAAATTTAGAAAATCTTCGTTTAGTTTACATTCATACGCTAGAGATAAAATAGAATAATACGATTATAAGACACTTTAAATTTAGAAAATCTTCGTTTAGTTTACATTCATACGCTAGAGATAATATAAAATAATACGATTATAAGACACTTTAAATTTAGAAAATCTTCGTTTAGTTTACATTCATACGCTAGAGATAAAATAGAATAATACGATTATAAGACACTTTAAATTTAGAAAATCTTCGTTTAGTTTACATTCATACGCTAGAGATAAAATAGAATAATACGATTATAAGACACTTTAAATTTAGAAAATCTTCGTTTAGTTTACATTCATACGCTAGAGATAAAATAGAATAATACGATTATAAGACACTTTAAATTTAGAAAATCTTCGTTTAGTTTACATTCATACGCTAGAGATAAAATAAAATAATACGATTATAAGACACTTTAAATTTAGAAAATCTTCGTTTAGTTTACATTCATACGCTAGAGATAAAATAGAATAATACGATTATAAGACACTTTAAATTTAGAAAATCTTCGGTTAGTTTACATTCATACGCTAGAGATAAAATAAAATAATACGATTATAAGACACTTTAAATTTAGAAAATCTTCGTTTAGTTTACATTCATACGCTAGAGCAAAAATAAAATAATACGATTATAAGACACTTTAAATTTAGAAAATCTTCGTTTAGTTTACATTCATACGCTAGAGATAAAATAGAATAATACGATTATAAGACACTTTAAATTTAGAAAATCTTCGTTTAGTTTACATTCATACGCTAGAGATAAAATAGAATAATACGATTATAAGACACTTTAAATTTAGAAAATCTTTGTTTAGTTTACATTCATACGCTAGAGCAAAAATAAAATAATACGATTATAAGACACTTTAAATTTAGAAAATCTTCGTTTAGTTTACATTCATACGCTAGAGATAAAATAAAATAATACGATTATAAGACACTTTAAATTTAGAAAATCTTCGTTTAGTTTACATTCATACGCTAGAGATAAAATAGAATAATACGATTATAAGACACTTTAAATTTAGAAAATCTTTGTTTAGTTTACATTCATACGCTAGAGCAAAAATAAAATAATACGATTATAAGACACTTTAAATTTAGAAAATCTTCGTTTAGTTTACATTCATACGCTAGAGATAAAATAAAATAATACGATTATAAGACACTTTAAATTTAGAAAATCTTCGTTTAGTTTACATTCATACGCTAGAGATAAAATAGAATAATACGATTATAAGACACTTTAAATTTAGAAAATCTTCGTTAGTTTACATTCATACGCTAGAGATAAAATAAAATAATACGATTATAAGACACTTTAAATTTGGAAAATCTTCGGTTAGTTTACATTCATACGCTAGAGATAAAATAAAATAATACGATTATAAGACACTTTAAATTTAGAAAATCTTCGTTTAGTTTACATTCATACGCTAGAGATAAAATAGAATAATACGATTATAAGACTCTTTAAATTTAGAAAATCTTCGTTTAGTTTACATTCATACGCTAGAGATAAAATAGAATAATACGATTATAAGACATTTAAATTTAGAAAATCTTCGTTTAGTTTACATTCATACGCTAGAGATAAAATAGAATAATACGATTATAAGACACTTTAAATTTAGAAAATCTTCGTTTAGTTTACATTCATACGCTAGAGATAAAATAGAATAATACGATTATAAGACACTTTAAATTTAGATAATCTTCGGTTAGTTTACATTCATACGCTAGAGATAAAATAAAATAATACGATTATAAGACACTTTAAATTTAGAAAATCTTCGTTTAGTTTACATTCATATCTAGAGATAAAATAGAATAATACGATTATAAGACACTTTAAATTTAGAAAATCTTCGGTTAGTTTACATTCATACGCTAGAGATAAAATAAAATAATACGATTATAAGACACTTTAAATTTAGAAAATCTTCGGTTAGTTTACATTCATACGCTAGAGATAAAATAAAATAATACGATTATAAGACACTTTAAATTTAGAAAATCTTCGGTTAGTCTACATTCATACGCTAGAGATAAAATAAAATAATACGATTATAAGACACTTTAAATTTAGAAAATCTTCGTTTAGTTTACATTCATACGCTAGAGATAAAATAGAATAATACGATTATAAGACACTTTAAATTTAGAAAATCTTCGGTTAGTTTACATTCATACGCTAGAGATAAAATAAAATAATACGATTATAAGACACTTTAAATTTAGAAAATCTTCGGTTAGTTTACATTCATACGCTAGAGATAAAATAAAATAATACGATTATAAGACACTTTAAAAACAGGCTTTAACAGGCTTTAACCCCAAACAGGCTTTAACGTCGTATGTAATTTTCCGGTCGAGGAAGATTCCTTCAACTCGTTCAAACTCAGCTAGGTAGTCAGCTCGGTCCATCTCCGAGGCACAACCATCTGGCCATCCACTAGCCTGTTGTTTCAATCCAATGAATGTGTTCACATAGGATCGAAATAGATTCGGATCCCATTTTTCATAATTCCAGACCTAAATACCAAATTAAATTTGTTAAATTTAAATTCAAATTAATTAAATTCAAATTAAACTCGTATATTACCTCATAAATGTCGACGACTTTATATCCACGTTCCAAAGCATAATTAAGCTCCACATGGGTATAACCAGTCAGCCAGGAACGTTCACGTTCTCCATGAGTGCAAGGCCGTTGTTGCCTATTATCAGCACATTTTGCACAAAGGGGAAACGTGAGTCGCCCATCATGAGTTCTGTATGGTAGCACTGGTGGAAGATTTCCATTCATAAAGTTCGGAGGTTGAACACGAACAAGAAGCAAACCCTTATAGATGTTATGCTCTGGAGATGTCCATGGCAAAGGGTTGTTTGGAGGAAGAAGCAATGTATCACGTGTCAAAACATTTGGATGCCCAATAGGAAAAGATCTTGCCTTCATAACATAAGGGTAGAGACTTACCTTAAAAATTTTTTATAGTTTCTTTAAAGTTTAGATTCAAGTATACAATATCGATGTAGAGGATCTCTTCATCTTCAGCACACATGTGGTGAAGTTTG
>CAVMJV010000457.1:0-40049 GCA_963681835.1 Meloidogyne enterolobii
ATGGTCAGATTTAATTTATAAGAGGCAAATAAACAAATAAGACATAATTATAAAACAGAATAATTGAATTAATTTGACTAAAGTATATTTGTAACAACTTGTATAAATATAGAAAACAAGATATAAATTTTGAACAATTGATCGTGAATATGGTCAGATTTAATTTATAAGAGGCAAATAAACAAATAAGACATAATTATAAAACAGAATAATTGAATTAATTTGACTAAAGTATATTTGTAACAACTTGTATAAATATAGAAAACAAGATATAAATTTTGAACAATTGATCGTGAATATGGTCAGATTTAATTTATAAGAGGCAAATAAACAAATAAGACATAATTATAAAACAGAATAATTGAATTAATTTGACTAAAGTATATTTGTAGCAACTTGTATAAATATAGAAAACAAGATATAAATTTTGAACAATTGATCGTGAATATGGTCAGATTTAATTTATAAGAGGCAAATAAACAAATAAGACATAATTATAAAACAGAATAATTGAATTAATTTGACTAAAGTATATTTGTAACAACTTGTATAAATATAGAAAACAAGATATAAATTTTGAACAATTGATCGTGAATATGGTCAGATTTAATTTATAAGAGGCAAATAAACAAATAAGACATAATTATAAAACAGAATAATTGAATTAATTTGACTAAAGTATATTTGTAACAACTTGTATAAATATAGAAAACAAGATATAAATTTTGAACAATTGATCGTGAAAATGGTCAGTTTCAATTAATAAGAGGCAAATAAACAAATAAGACATAATTATAAAACAGAATAATTGAATTAATTTGACTAAAGTATATTTGTAACAACTTGTATAAATATAGAAAACAGGATATAAATTTTGAACAATTGATCGTGAATATGGTCAGATTTAATTTATAAGAGGCAAATAAACAAATAAGACATAATTATAAAACAGAATAATTGAATTAATTTGACTAAAGTATATTTGTAACAACTTGTATAAATATAGAAAACAAGATATAAATTTTGAACAATTGATCGTGAATATGGTCAGATTTAATTTATAAGAGGCAAATAAACAAATAAGACATAATTATAAAACAGAATAATTGAATTAATTTGACTAAAGTATATTTGTAACAACTTGTATAAATATAGAAAACAAGATATAAATTTTGAACAATTGATCGTGAATATGGTCAGATTTAATTTATAAGAGGCAAATAAACAAATAAGACATAATTATAAAACAGAATAATTGAATTAATTTGACTAAAGTATATTTGTAACAACTTGTATAAATATAGAAAACAAGATATAAATTTTGAACAATTGATCGTGAATATGGTCAGTTTCAATTAATAAGAGGCAAATAAACAAATAAGACATAATTATAAAACAGAATAATTGAATTAATTTGACTAAAGTATATTTGTAACAACTTGTATAAATATAGAAAACAAGATATAAATTTTGAACAATTGATCGTGAAAATGGTCAGTTTCAATTAATAAGAGGCAAATAAACAAATAAGACATAATTATAAAACAGAATATTTGAATTAATTTGACTAAAGTATATTTGTAACAACTTGTATAAATATAGAAAACAAGATATAAATTTTGAACAATTGATCGTGAATATGGCAGATTTAATTTATAAGAGGCAAATAAACAAATAAGACATAATTATAAAACAGAATAATTGAATTAATTTGACTAAAGTATATTTGTAACAACTTGTATAAATATAGAAAAACAAGATATAAATTTTGAACAATTGATCGTGAATATGGTAAGATTTAATTTATAAGAGGCAAATAAACAAATAAGACATAATTATAAAACAGAATAATTGAATTAATTTGACTAAAGAGTATATTTGTAACAACTTGTATAAATATAGAAAACAAGATATAAATTTTGAACAATTGATCGTGAATATGGTCAGATTTAATTTATAAGAGGCAAATAAACAAATAAGACATAATTATAAAACAGAATAATTGAATTAATTTGACTAAAGTATATTTGTAGCAACTTGTATAAATATTAGAAAACAAGATATAAATTTTGAACAATTGATCGTGAATATGGTCAGATTTAATTTATAAGAGGCAAATAAACAAATAAGACATAATTATAAAACAGAATAATTGAATTAATTTGACTAAAGTATATTTGTAACAACTTGTATAAATATAGAAAACAAGATATAAATTTTGAACAATTGATCGTGAATATGGTCAGATTTAATTTATAAGAGGCAAATAAACAAATAAGACATAATTATAAAACAGAATAATTGAATTAATTTGACTAAAGTATATTTGTAACAACTTGTATAAATATAGAAAACAAGATATAAATTTTGAACAATTGATCGTGAAAATGGTCAGTTTCAATTAATAAGAGGCAAATAAACAAATAAGACATAATTATAAAACAGAATAATTGAATTAATTTGACTAAAGTATATTTGTAACAACTTGTATAAATATAGAAAACAGGATATAAATTTTGAACAATTGATCGTGAATATGGTCAGATTTAATTTATAAGAGGCAAATAAACAAATAAGACATAATTATAAAACAGAATAATTGAATTAATTTGACTAAAGTATATTTGTAACAACTTGTATAAATATAGAAAACAAGATATAAATTTTGAACAATTGATCGTGAATATGGTCAGATTTAATTTATAAGAGGCAAATAAACAAATAAGACATAATTATAAAACAGAATAATTGAATTAATTTGACTAAAGTATATTTGTAACAACTTGTATAAATATAGAAAACAAGATATAAATTTTGAACAATTGATCGTGAATATGGTCAGATTTAATTTATAAGAGGCAAATAAACAAATAAGACATAATTATAAAACAGAATAATTGAATTAATTTGACTAAAGTATATTTGTAACAACTTGTATAAATATAGAAAACAAGATATAAATTTTGAACAATTGATCGTGAATATGGTCAGATTTAATTTATAAGAGGCAAATAAACAAATAAGACATAATTATAAAACAGAATAATTGAATTAATTTGACTAAAGTATATTTGTAGCAACTTGTATAAATATAGAAAACAAGATATAAATTTTGAACAATTGATCGTGAATATGGTCAGATTTAATTTATAAGAGGCAAATAAACAAATAAGACATAATTATAAAACAGAATAATTGAATTAATTTGACTAAAGTATATTTGTAACAACTTGTATAAATATAGAAAACAAGATATAAATTTTGAACAATTGATCGTGAATATGGTCAGATTTAATTTATAAGAGGCAAATAAACAAATAAGACATAATTATAAAACAGAATAATTGAATTAATTTGACTAAAGTATATTTGTGACAACTTGTATAAATATAAAAAACAAGATATAAATTTTTAACAATTGATCGTGAATAAGGTCAGTTTCAATTAAAAAGAGGCAAATAAACAAATAAGACATAATTATAAAACAGAATAATTGAATTAATTTGACTAAAGTATATTTGTAACAACTTGTATAAATATAGAAAACAAGATATAAATTTTGAACAATTGATCGTGAATATGGTCAGATTTAATTTATAAGAGGCAAATAAACAAATAAGACATAATTATAAAACAGAATAATTGAATTAATTTGACTAAAGTATATTTGTAGCAACTTGTATAAATATAGAAAACAAGATATAAATTTTGAACAATTGATCGTGAATATGGTCAGATTTAATTTATAAGAGGCAAATAAACAAATAAGACATAATTATAAAACAGAATAATTGAATTAATTTGACTAAAGTATATTTGTAACAACTTGTATAAATATAGAAAACAAGATATAAATTTTGAACAATTGATCGTGAATATGGTCAGATTTAATTTATAAAAGGCAAATAAACAAATAAGACATAATTATAAAACAGAATAATTGAATTAATTTGACTAAAGTATATTTGTAACAACTTGTATAAATATAGAAAACAAGATATAAATTTTGAACAATTGATCGTGAATATGGTAAGATTTAATTTATAAGAGGCAAATAAACAAATAAGACATAATTATAAAACAGAATAATTGAATTACTTTGACTAAAGTATATTTGTAACAACTTGTATAAATATAGAAAACAGGATATAAATTTTGAACAATTGATCGTGAATATGGTCAGATTTAATTTATAAGAGGCAAATAAACAAATAAGACATAATTATAAAACAATAATTGAATTAATTTGACTAAAGTATATTTGTAACAACTTGTATAAATATAGAAAACAAGATATAAATTTTGAACAATTGATCGTGAAAATGGTCAGTTTCAATTAATAAGAGGCAAATAAACAAATAAGACATAATTATAAAACAGAATAATTGAATTAATTTGACTAAAGTATATTTGTAACAACTTGTATAAATATAGAAAACAAGATATAAATTTTGAACAATTGATCGTGAATATGGTCAGTTTCAATTAATAAGAGGCAAATAAACAAATAAGACATAATTATAAAACAGAATAATTGAATTAATTTGACTAAAGTATATTTGTAACAACTTGTATAAATATAGAAAACAGGATATAAATTTTGAACAATTGATCGTGAATATGGTCAGATTTAATTTATAAGAGGCAAATAAACAAATAAGACATAATTATAAAACAATAATTGAATTAATTTGACTAAAGTATATTTGTAACAACTTGTATAAATATAGAAAACAAGATATAAATTTTGAACAATTGATCGTGAATATGGTCAGTTTCAATTAATAAGAGGCAAATAAACAAATAAGACATAATTATAAAACAGAATAATTGAATTAATTTACTAAAGTATATTTGTAACAACTTGTATAAATATAGAAAACAAGATATAAATTTTGAACAATTGATCGTGAAAATGGTCAGTTTCAATTAATAAGAGGCAAATAAACAAATAAGACATAATTATAAAACAGAATAATTGAATTAATTTGACTAAAGTATATTTGTAGCAACTTGTATAAATATAGAAAACAAGATATAAATTTTGAACAATTGATCGTGAATATGGTCAGATTTAATTTATAAGAGGCAAATAAACAAATAAGACATAATTATAAAACAGAATAATTGAATTAATTTGACTAAAGTATATTTGTAACAACTTGTATAAATATAGAAAACAGGATATAAATTTTGAACAATTGATCGTGAATATGGTCAGATTTAATTTATAAGAGGCAAATAAACAAATAAGACATAATTATAAAACAGAATAATTGAATTAATTTGACTAAAGTATATTTGTAACAACTTGTATAAATATAGAAAACAAGATATAAATTTTGAACAATTGATCGTGAATATGGTAAGATTTAATTTATAAGAGGCAAATAAACAAATAAGACATAATTATAAAACAGAATAATTGAATTACTTTGACTAAAGTATATTTGTAACAACTTGTATAAATATAGAAAACAGGATATAAATTTTGAACAATTGATCGTGAATATGGTCAGATTTAATTTATAAGAGGCAAATAAACAAATAAGACATAATTATAAAACAATAATTGAATTAATTTGACTAAAGTATATTTGTAACAACTTGTATAAATATAGAAAACAAGATATAAATTTTGAACAATTGATCGTGAATATGGTAAGATTTAATTTATAAGAGGCAAATAAACAAATAAGACATAATTATAAAACAGAATAATTGAATTAATTTGACTAAAGTATATTTGTAACAACTTGTATAAATATAGAAAACAGGATATAAATTTTGAACAATTGATCGTGAATATGGTCGTTTCAATTAATAAGAGGCAAATAAACAAATAAGACATAATTATAAAACAGAATAATTGAATTAATTTGACTAAAGTATATTTGTAACAACTTGTATAAATATAGAAAACAAGATATAAATTTTGAACAATTGATCGTGAATATGGTAAGATTTAATTTATAAGAGGCAAATAAACAAATAAGACATAATTATAAAACAGAATAATTGAATTAATTTGACTAAAGTATATTTGTAACAACTTGTATAAATATAGAAAACAGGATATAAATTTTAAACAATTGATCGTGAATATGGTCAGATTTAATTTATAAGAGGCAAATAAACAAATAAGACATAATTATAAAACAATAATTGAATTAATTTGACTAAAGTATATTTGTAACAACTTGTATAAATATAGAAAACAAGATATAAATTTTGAACAATTGATCGTGAATATGGTAAGATTTAATTTATAAGAGGCAAATAAACAAATAAGACATAATTATAAAACAGAATAATTGAATTTATTTGACTAAAGTATATTTGTAACAACTTGTATAAATATAGAAAACAGGATATAAATTTTGAACAATTGATCGTGAATATGGTCAGATTTAATTTATAAGAGGCAAATAAACAAATAAGACATAATTATAAAACAGAATAATTGAATTAATTTGACTAAAGTATATTTGTAACAACTTGTATAAATATAGAAAACAAGATATAAATTTTGAACAATTGATCGTGAATATGGTCAGTTTCAATTAATAAGAGGCAAATAAACAAATAAGACATAATTATAAAACAGAATAATTGAATTAATTTGACTAAAGTATATTTGTAACAACTTGTATAAATATAGAAAACAAGATATAAATTTTGAACAATTGATCGTGAATATGGTCAGTTTCAATTAATAAGAGGCAAATAAACAAATAAGACATAATTATAAAACAGAATAATTGAATTAATTTGACTAAAGTATATTTGTAACAACTTGTATAAATATAGAAAACAGGATATAAATTTTGAACAATTGATCGTGAATATGGTCGTTTCAATTAATAAGAGGCAAATAAACAAATAAGACATAATTATAAAACAGAATAATTGAATTAATTTGACTAAAGTATATTTGTAACAACTTGTATAAATATAGAAAACAAGATATAAATTTTGAACAATTGATCGTGAATATGGTAAGATTTAATTTATAAGAGGCAAATAAACAAATAAGACATAATTATAAAACAGAATAATTGAATTAATTTGACTAAAGTATATTTGTAACAACTTGTATAAATATAGAAAACAGGATATAAATTTTAAACAATTGATCGTGAATATGGTCAGATTTAATTTATAAGAGGCAAATAAACAAATAAGACATAATTATAAAACAATAATTGAATTAATTTGACTAAAGTATATTTGTAACAACTTGTATAAATATAGAAAACAAGATATAAATTTTGAACAATTGATCGTGAATATGGTAAGATTTAATTTATAAGAGGCAAATAAACAAATAAGACATAATTATAAAACAGAATAATTGAATTTATTTGACTAAAGTATATTTGTAACAACTTGTATAAATATAGAAAACAGGATATAAATTTTGAACAATTGATCGTGAATATGGTCAGATTTAATTTATAAGAGGCAAATAAACAAATAAGACATAATTATAAAACAATAATTGAATTAATTTGACTAAAGTATATTTGTAACAACTTGTATAAATATAGAAAACAAGATATAAATTTTGAACAATTGATCGTGAATATGGTAAGATTTAATTTATAAGAGGCAAATAAACAAATAAGACATAATTATAAAACAGAATAATTGAATTTATTTGACTAAAGTATATTTGTAACAACTTGTATAAATATAGAAAACAGGATATAAATTTTGAACAATTGATCGTGAATATGGTAAGATTTAATTTATAAGAGGCAAATAAACAAATAAGACATAATTATAAAACAGAATAATTGAATTTATTTGACTAAAGTATATTTGTAACAACTTGTATAAATATAGAAAACAGGATATAAATTTTGAACAATTGATCGTGAATATGGTCAGATTTAATTTATAAGAGGCAAATAAACAAATAAGACATAATTATAAAACAATAATTGAATTAATTTGACTAAAGTATATTTGTAACAACTTGTATAAATATAGAAAACAAGATATAAATTTTGAACAATTGATCGTGAATATGGTAAGATTTAATTTATAAGAGGCAAATAAACAAATAAGACATAATTATAAAACAGAATAATTGAATTTATTTGACTAAAGTATATTTGTAACAACTTGTATAAATATAGAAAACAGGATATAAATTTTGAACAATTGATCGTGAATATGGTCAGTTTCAATTAATAAGAGGCAAATAAACAAATAAGACATAATTATAAAACAGAATAATTGAATTAATTTGACTAAAGTATATTTGTAACAACTTGTATAAATATAGAAAACAAGATATAAATTTTGAACAATTGATCGTGAATATGGTCAGTTTCAATTAATAAGAGGCAAATAAACAAATAAGACATAATTATAAAACAGAATAATTGAATTAATTTGACTAAAGTATATTTGTAACAACTTGTATAAATATAGAAAACAAGATATAAATTTTGAACAATTGATCGTGAATATGGTCAGATTTAATTTATAAGAGGCAAATAAACAAATAAGACATAATTATAAAACAATAATTGAATTAATTTGACTAAAGTATATTTGTAACAACTTGTATAAATATAGAAAACAAGATATAAATTTTGAACAATTGATCGTGAATATGGTAAGATTTAATTTATAAGAGGCAAATAAACAAATAAGACATAATTATAAAACAGAATAATTGAATTAATTTGACTAAAGTATATTTGTAACAACTTGTATAAATATAGAAAACAGGATATAAATTTTGAACAATTGATCGTGAATATGGTCAGATTTAATTTATAAGAGGCAAATAAACAAATAAGACATAATTATAAAACAGAATAATTGAATTAATTTGACTAAAGTATATTTGTAACAACTTGTATAAATATAGAAAACAAGATATAAATTTTGAACAATTGATCGTGAATATGGTAAGATTTAATTTATAAGAGGCAAATAAACAAATAAGACATAATTATAAAACAGAATAATTGAATTACTTTGACTAAAGTATATTTGTAACAACTTGTATAAATATAGAAAACAGGATATAAATTTTGAACAATTGATCGTGAATATGGTCAGATTTAATTTATAAGAGGCAAATAAACAAATAAGACATAATTATAAAACAATAATTGAATTAATTTGACTAAAGTATATTTGTAACAACTTGTATAAATATAGAAAACAAGATATAAATTTTGAACAATTGATCGTGAATATGGTAAGATTTAATTTATAAGAGGCAAATAAACAAATAAGACATAATTATAAAACAGAATAATTGAATTAATTTGACTAAAGTATATTTGTAACAACTTGTATAAATATAGAAAACAAGATATAAATTTTGAACAATTGATCGTGAATATGGTCAGTTTCAATTAATAAGAGGCAAATAAACAAATAAGACATAATTATAAAACAGAATAATTGAATTAATTTGACTAAAGTATATTTGTAACAACTTGTATAAATATAGAAAACAAGATATAAATTTTGAACAATTGATCGTGAATATGGTCAGTTTCAATTAATAAGAGGCAAATAAACAAATAAGACATAATTATAAAACAGAATAATTGAATTAATTTGACTAAAGTATATTTGTAACAACTTGTATAAATATAGAAAACAAGATATAAATTTTGAACAATTGATCGTGAATATGGTCAGTTTCAATTAATAAGAGGCAAATAAACAAATAAGACATAATTATAAAACAGAATAATTGAATTAATTTGACTAAAGTATATTTGTAACAACTTGTATAAATATAGAAAACAAGATATAAATTTTGAACAATTGATCGTGAATATGGTCAGTTTCAATTAATAAGAGGCAAATAAACAAATAAGACATAATTATAAAACAGAATAATTGAATTAATTTGACTAAAGTATATTTGTAACAACTTGTATAAATATAGAAAACAAGATATAAATTTTGAACAATTGATCGTGAATATGGTCAGTTTCAATTAATAAGAGGCAAATAAACAAATAAGACATAATTATAAAACAGAATAATTGAATTAATTTGACTAAAGTATATTTGTAACAACTTGTATAAATATAGAAAACAAGATATAAATTTTGAACAATTGATCGTGAATATGGTCAGTTTCAATTAATAAGAGGCAAATAAACAAATAAGACATAATTATAAAACAGAATAATTGAATTAATTTGACTAAAGTATATTTGTAACAACTTGTATAAATATAGAAAACAAGATATAAATTTTGAACAATTGATCGTGAATATGGTCAGTTTCAATTAATAAGAGGCAAATAAACAAATAAGACATAATTATAAAACAGAATAATTGAATTAATTTGACTAAAGTATATTTGTAACAACTTGTATAAATATAGAAAACAAGATATAAATTTTGAACAATTGATCGTGAATATGGTCAGTTTCAATTAATAAGAGGCAAATAAACAAATAAGACATAATTATAAAACAGAATAATTGAATTAATTTGACTAAAGTATATTTGTAACAACTTGTATAAATATAGAAAACAAGATATAAATTTTGAACAATTGATCGTGAATATGGTCAGTTTCAATTAATAAGAGGCAAATAAACAAATAAGACATAATTATAAAACAGAATAATTGAATTAATTTGACTAAAGTATATTTGTAACAACTTGTATAAATATAGAAAACAAGATATAAATTTTGAACAATTGATCGTGAATATGGTCAGTTTCAATTAATAAGAGGCAAATAAACAAATAAGACATAATTATAAAACAGAATAATTGAATTAATTTGACTAAAGTATATTTGTAACAACTTGTATAAATATAGAAAACAAGATATAAATTTTGAACAATTGATCGTGAATATGGTCAGTTTCAATTAATAAGAGGCAAATAAAGAAATAAGACATAATTATAAAACAGAATAATTGAATTAATTTGACTAAAGTATATTTGTAACAACTTGTATAAATATAGAAAACAAGATATAAATTTTGAACAATTGATCGTGAATATGGTCAGTTTCAATTAATAAGAGGCAAATAAACAAATAAGACATAATTATAAAACAGAATAATTGAATTAATTTGACTAAAGTATATTTGTAACAACTTGTATAAATATAGAAAACAAGATATAAATTTTGAACAATTGATCGTGAATATGGTAAGATTTAATTTATAAGAGGCAAATAAACAAATAAGACATAATTATAAAACAGAATAATTGAATTACTTTGACTAAAGTATATTTGTAACAACTTGTATAAATATAGAAAACAGGATATAAATTTTGAACAATTGATCGTGAATATGGTCAGTTTCAATTAATAAGAGGCAAATAAACAAATAAGACATAATTATAAAACAGAATAATTGAATTAATTTGACTAAAGTATATTTGTAACAACTTGTATAAATATAGAAAACAAGATATAAATTTTGAACAATTGATCGTGAATATGGTCAGTTTCAATTAATAAGAGGCAAATAAAGAAATAAGACATAATTATAAAACAGAATAATTGAATTAATTTGACTAAAGTATATTTGTAACAACTTGTATAAATATAGAAAACAAGATATAAATTTTGAACAATTGATCGTGAATATGGTAAGATTTAATTTATAAGAGGCAAATAAACAAATAAGACATAATTATAAAACAGAATAATTGAATTACTTTGACTAAAGTATATTTGTAACAACTTGTATAAATATAGAAAACAGGATATAAATTTTGAACAATTGATCGTGAATATGGTCAGATTTAATTTATAAGAGGCAAATAAACAAATAAGACATAATTATAAAACAATAATTGAATTAATTTGACTAAAGTATATTTGTAACAACTTGTATAAATATAGAAAACAAGATATAAATTTTGAACAATTGATCGTGAATATGGTAAGATTTAATTTATAAGAGGCAAATAAACAAATAAGACATAATTATAAAACAGAATAATTGAATTAATTTGACTAAAGTATATTTGTAACAACTTGTATAAATATAGAAAACAAGATATAAATTTTGAACAATTGATCGTGAATATGGTCAGTTTCAATTAATAAGAGGCAAATAAACAAATAAGACATAATTATAAAACAGAATAATTGAATTAATTTGACTAAAGTATATTTGTAACAACTTGTATAAATATAGAAAACAAGATATAAATTTTGAACAATTGATCGTGAATATGGTCAGTTTCAATTAATAAGAGGCAAATAAACAAATAAGACATAATTATAAAACAGAATAATTGAATTAATTTGACTAAAGTATATTTGTAACAACTTGTATAAATATAGAAAACAAGATATAAATTTTGAACAATTGATCGTGAATATGGTCAGTTTCAATTAATAAGAGGCAAATAAACAAATAAGACATAATTATAAAACAGAATAATTGAATTAATTTGACTAAAGTATATTTGTAACAACTTGTATAAATATAGAAAACAAGATATAAATTTTGAACAATTGATCGTGAATATGGTCAGTTTCAATTAATAAGAGGCAAATAAACAAATAAGACATAATTATAAAACAGAATAATTGAATTAATTTGACTAAAGTATATTTGTAACAACTTGTATAAATATAGAAAACAAGATATAAATTTTGAACAATTGATCGTGAATATGGTCAGTTTCAATTAATAAGAGGCAAATAAACAAATAAGACATAATTATAAAACAGAATAATTGAATTAATTTGACTAAAGTATATTTGTAACAACTTGTATAAATATAGAAAACAAGATATAAATTTTGAACAATTGATCGTGAATATGGTCAGTTTCAATTAATAAGAGGCAAATAAAGAAATAAGACATAATTATAAAACAGAATAATTGAATTAATTTGACTAAAGTATATTTGTAACAACTTGTATAAATATAGAAAACAAGATATAAATTTTGAACAATTGATCGTGAATATGGTCAGTTTCAATTAATAAGAGGCAAATAAACAAATAAGACATAATTATAAAACAGAATAATTGAATTAATTTGACTAAAGTATATTTGTAACAACTTGTATAAATATAGAAAACAAGATATAAATTTTGAACAATTGATCGTGAATATGGTAAGATTTAATTTATAAGAGGCAAATAAACAAATAAGACATAATTATAAAACAGAATAATTGAATTACTTTGACTAAAGTATATTTGTAACAACTTGTATAAATATAGAAAACAGGATATAAATTTTGAACAATTGATCGTGAATATGGTCAGTTTCAATTAATAAGAGGCAAATAAACAAATAAGACATAATTATAAAACAGAATAATTGAATTAATTTGACTAAAGTATATTTGTAACAACTTGTATAAATATAGAAAACAAGATATAAATTTTGAACAATTGATCGTGAATATGGTCAGTTTCAATTAATAAGAGGCAAATAAAGAAATAAGACATAATTATAAAACAGAATAATTGAATTAATTTGACTAAAGTATATTTGTAACAACTTGTATAAATATAGAAAACAAGATATAAATTTTGAACAATTGATCGTGAATATGGTAAGATTTAATTTATAAGAGGCAAATAAACAAATAAGACATAATTATAAAACAGAATAATTGAATTACTTTGACTAAAGTATATTTGTAACAACTTGTATAAATATAGAAAACAGGATATAAATTTTGAACAATTGATCGTGAATATGGTCAGATTTAATTTATAAGAGGCAAATAAACAAATAAGACATAATTATAAAACAATAATTGAATTAATTTGACTAAAGTATATTTGTAACAACTTGTATAAATATAGAAAACAAGATATAAATTTTGAACAATTGATCGTGAATATGGTAAGATTTAATTTATAAGAGGCAAATAAACAAATAAGACATAATTATAAAACAGAATAATTGAATTAATTTGACTAAAGTATATTTGTAACAACTTGTATAAATATAGAAAACAGGATATAAATTTTGAACAATTGATCGTGAATATGGTCAGTTTCAATTAATAAGAGGCAAATAAACAAATAAGACATAATTATAAAACAGAATAATTGAATTAATTTGACTAAAGTATATTTGTAACAACTTGTATAAATATAGAAAACAAGATATAAATTTTGAACAATTGATCGTGAATATGGTCAGTTTCAATTAATAAGAGGCAAATAAACAAATAAGACATAATTATAAAACAGAATAATTGAATTAATTTGACTAAAGTATATTTGTAACAACTTGTATAAATATAGAAAACAAGATATAAATTTTGAACAATTGATCGTGAATATGGTCAGTTTCAATTAATAAGAGGCAAATAAACAAATAAGACATAATTATAAAACAGAATAATTGAATTAATTTGACTAAAGTATATTTGTAACAACTTGTATAAATATAGAAAACAAGATATAAATTTTGAACAATTGATCGTGAATATGGTCAGTTTCAATTAATAAGAGGCAAATAAACAAATAAGACATAATTATAAAACAGAATAATTGAATTAATTTGACTAAAGTATATTTGTAACAACTTGTATAAATATAGAAAACAAGATATAAATTTTGAACAATTGATCGTGAATATGGTCAGTTTCAATTAATAAGAGGCAAATAAACAAATAAGACATAATTATAAAACAGAATAATTGAATTAATTTGACTAAAGTATATTTGTAACAACTTGTATAAATATAGAAAACAAGATATAAATTTTGAACAATTGATCGTGAATATGGTCAGTTTCAATTAATAAGAGGCAAATAAACAAATAAGACATAATTATAAAACAGAATAATTGAATTAATTTGACTAAAGTATATTTGTAACAACTTGTATAAATATAGAAAACAAGATATAAATTTTGAACAATTGATCGTGAATATGGTCAGTTTCAATTAATAAGAGGCAAATAAACAAATAAGACATAATTATAAAACAGAATAATTGAATTAATTTGACTAAAGTATATTTGTAACAACTTGTATAAATATAGAAAACAAGATATAAATTTTGAACAATTGATCGTGAATATGGTCAGTTTCAATTAATAAGAGGCAAATAAACAAATAAGACATAATTATAAAACAGAATAATTGAATTAATTTGACTAAAGTATATTTGTAACAACTTGTATAAATATAGAAAACAAGATATAAATTTTGAACAATTGATCGTGAATATGGTCAGTTTCAATTAATAAGAGGCAAATAAACAAATAAGACATAATTATAAAACAGAATAATTGAATTAATTTGACTAAAGTATATTTGTAACAACTTGTATAAATATAGAAAACAAGATATAAATTTTGAACAATTGATCGTGAATATGGTCAGTTTCAATTAATAAGAGGCAAATAAACAAATAAGACATAATTATAAAACAGAATAATTGAATTAATTTGACTAAAGTATATTTGTAACAACTTGTATAAATATAGAAAACAAGATATAAATTTTGAACAATTGATCGTGAATATGGTCAGTTTCAATTAATAAGAGGCAAATAAACAAATAAGACATAATTATAAAACAGAATAATTGAATTAATTTGACTAAAGTATATTTGTAACAACTTGTATAAATATAGAAAACAAGATATAAATTTTGAACAATTGATCGTGAATATGGTCAGTTTCAATTAATAAGAGGCAAATAAACAAATAAGACATAATTATAAAACAGAATAATTGAATTAATTTGACTAAAGTATATTTGTAACAACTTGTATAAATATAGAAAACAAGATATAAATTTTGAACAATTGATCGTGAATATGGTCAGTTTCAATTAATAAGAGGCAAATAAACAAATAAGACATAATTATAAAACAGAATAATTGAATTAATTTGACTAAAGTATATTTGTAACAACTTGTATAAATATAGAAAACAAGATATAAATTTTGAACAATTGATCGTGAATATGGTCAGTTTCAATTAATAAGAGGCAAATAAACAAATAAGACATAATTATAAAACAGAATAATTGAATTAATTTGACTAAAGTATATTTGTAACAACTTGTATAAATATAGAAAACAAGATATAAATTTTGAACAATTGATCGTGAATATGGTCAGTTTCAATTAATAAGAGGCAAATAAACAAATAAGACATAATTATAAAACAGAATAATTGAATTAATTTGACTAAAGTATATTTGTGACAACTTGTATAAATATAGAAAACAAGATATAAATTTTGAACAATTGATCGTGAATATGGTCAGTTTCAATTAATAAGAGGCAAATAAACAAATAAGACATAATTATAAAACAGAATAATTGAATTAATTTGACTAAAGTATATTTGTAACAACTTGTATAAATATAGAAAACAAGATATAAATTTTGAACAATTGATCGTGAAAATGGTCAGTTTCAATTAATAAGAGGCAAATAAACAAATAAGACATAATTATAAAACAGAATAATTGAATTAATTTGACTAAAGTATATTTGTAACAACTTGTATAAATATAGAAAACAAGATATAAATTTTGAACAATTGATCGTGAAAATGGTCAGTTTCAATTAATAAGAGGCAAATAAACAAATAAGACATAATTATAAAAGAGAATAATTGAATTAATTTGACTAAAGTATATTTGTAGCAACTTGTATAAATATAGAAAACAAGATATAAATTTTGAACAATTGATCGTGAATATGGTCAGATTTAATTTATAAGAGGCAAATAAACAAATAAGACATAATTATAAAACAGAATAATTGAATTAATTTGACTAAAGTATATTTGTAACAACTTGTATAAATATAGAAAACAAGATATAAATTTTGAACAATTGATCGTGAATATGGTCAGATTTAATTTATAAGAGGCAAATAAACAAATAAGACATAATTATAAAACAGAATAATTGAATTAATTTGACTAAAGTATATTTGTAACAACTTGTATAAATATAGAAAACAAGATATAAATTTTGAACAATTGATCGTGAATATGGTCAGATTTAATTTATAAGAGGCAAATAAACAAATAAGACATAATTATAAAACAGAATAATTGAATTAATTTGACTAAAGTATATTTGTAACAACTTGTATATTTATAGAAAACAAGATATAAATTTTGAAAAATTGATCGTGAAAATGGTCAGTTTCAATTAATAAGAGGCAAATAAACAAATAAGACATAATTATAAAACAGAATAATTGAATTAATTTGACTAAAGTATATTTGTAACAACTTGTATAAACATAGAAAACAAGATATAAATTTTGAACAATTGATCGTGAAAATGGTCAGTTTCAATTAATAAGAGGCAAATAAACAAATAAGACATAATTATAAAACAGAATAATTGAATTAATTTGACTAAAGTATATTTGTAACAACTTGTATAAACATAGAAAACAAGATATAAATTTTGAACAATTGATCGTGAATGAGGTCAGATTTAATTTATAAGAGGCAAATAAACAAATAAGACATAATTATAAAACAGAATAATTGATTTAATTTGACTAAAGTATATTTGTAAAAACTTGTATAAATATAGAAAACAAGATATAAATTTTGAACAATTGATCGTGAATATGGTCAGATTTATTTTATAAGAGGCAAATAAACAAATAAGACATAATTATAAAACAGAATAATTGAATTAATTTGACTAAAGTATATTTGTAACAACTTGTATAAATATAGAAAACAAGATATAAATTTTGAACAATTGATCGTGAATATGGTCAGATTTATTTTATAAGAGGCAAATAAACAAATAAGACATAATTATAAAACAGAATAATTGAATTAATTTGACTAAAGTATATTTGTAACAACTTGTATAAATATAGAAAACAAGATATAAATTTTGAACAATTGATCGTGAATATGGTCAGTTTCAATTAATAAGAGGCAAATAAACAAATAAGACATAATTATAAAACAGAATAATTGAATTAATTTGACTAAAGTATATTTGTAACAACTTGTATAAATATAGAAAACAAGATATAAATTTTGAACAATTGATCGTGAATATGGTCAGTTTCAATTAATAAGAGGCAAATAAAGAAATAAGACATAATTATAAAACAGAATAATTGAATTAATTTGACTAAAGTATATTTGTAACAACTTGTATAAATATAGAAAACAAGATATAAATTTTGAACAATTGATCGTGAATATGGTCAGTTTCAATTAATAAGAGGCAAATAAACAAATAAGACATAATTATAAAACAGAATAATTGAATTAATTTGACTAAAGTATATTTGTAACAACTTGTATAAATATAGAAAACAAGATATAAATTTTGAACAATTGATCGTGAAAATGGTCAGTTTCAATTAATAAGAGGCAAATAAACAAATAAGACATAATTATAAAACAGAATAATTGAATTAATTTGACTAAAGTATATTTGTAACAACTTGTATAAATATAGAAAACAAGATATAAATTTTGAACAATTGATCGTGAATATGGTCAGTTTCAATTAATAAGAGGCAAATAAACAAATAAGACATAATTATAAAACAGAATAATTGAATTAATTTGACTAAAGTATATTTGTAACAACTTGTATAAATATAGAAAACAAGATATAAATTTTGAACAATTATCGTGAAAATGGTCAGTTTCAATTAATAAGAGGCAAATAAACAAATAAGACATAATTATAAAACAGAATAATTGAATTAATTTGACTAAAGTATATTTGTAACAACTTGTATAAATATAGAAAACAAGATATAAATTTTGAACAATTGATCGTGAATATGGTCAGTTTCAATTAATAAGAGGCAAATAAACAAATAAGACATAATTATAAAACAGAATAATTGAATTAATTTGACTAAAGTATATTTGTAACAACTTGTATAAATATAGAAAACAAGATATAAATTTTGAACAATTGATCGTGAATATGGTCAGTTTCAATTAATAAGAGGCAAATAAACAAATAAGACATAATTATAAAACAGAATAATTGAATTAATTTGACTAAAGTATATTTGTAACAACTTGTATAAATATAGAAAACAAGATATAAATTTTGAAAAATTGATCGTGAAAATGGTCAGTTTCAATTAATAAGAGGCAAATAAACAAATAAGACATAATTATAAAACAGAATAATTGATTTAATTTGACTAAAGTATATTTGTAACAACTTGTATAAATATAGAATATAAGATATAAATTTTGAAAAATTGATCGTGAAAATGGTCAGTTTCAATTAATAAGAGGCAAATAAACAAATAAGACATAATTATAAAACAGAATAATTGAATTAATTTGACTAAAGTATATTTGTAACAACTTGTATATTTATAGAAAACAAGATATAAATTTTGAAAAATTGATCGTGAAAATGGTCAGTTTCAATTAATAAGAGGCAAATAAACAAATAAGACATAATTATAAAACAGAATAATTGAATTAATTTGACTAAAGTATATTTGTAACAACTTGTATAAACATAGAAAACAAGATATAAATTTTGAACAATTGATCGTGAAAATGGTCAGTTTCAATTAATAAGAGGCAAATAAACAAATAAGACATAATTATAAAACAGAATAATTGAATTAATTTGACTAAAGTATATTTGTAACAACTTGTATAAACATAGAAAACAAGATATAAATTTTGAACAATTGATCGTGAATGAGGTCAGATTTAATTTATAAGAGGCAAATAAACAAATAAGACATAATTATAAAACAGAATAATTGATTTAATTTGACTAAAGTATATTTGTAAAAACTTGTATAAATATAGAAAACAAGATATAAATTTTGAACAATTGATCGTGAATATGGTCAGATTTATTTTATAAGAGGCAAATAAACAAATAAGACATAATTATAAAACAGAATAATTGAATTAATTTGACTAAAGTATATTTGTAACAACTTGTATAAATATAGAAAACAAGATATAAATTTTGAACAATTGATCGTGAATATGGTCAGATTTATTTTATAAGAGGCAAATAAACAAATAAGACATAATTATAAAACAGAATAATTGAATTAATTTGACTAAAGTATATTTGTAACAACTTGTATAAATATAGAAAACAAGATATAAATTTTGAACAATTGATCGTGAATATGGTCAGATTTATTTTATAAGAGGCAAATAAACAAATAAGACTTAATTATAAAACAGAATAATTGAATTAATTTGACTAAAGTATATTTGTAAAAACTTGTATAAATATAGAAAACAAGATATAAATTTTGAACAATTGATCGTGAAAATAGTCAGTTTCAATTAATAAGAGGCAAATAAACAAATAAGACATAATTATAAAACAGAATAATTGAATTAATTTGACTAAAGTATATTTGTAACAACTTGTATAAATATAGAAAACAAGATATAAATTTTGAAAAATTGATCGTGAAAATGGTCAGTTTCAATTAATAAGAGGCAAATAAACAAATAAGACATAATTATAAAACAGAATAATTGAATTAATTTGACTAAAGTATATTTGTAAAAACATGTATAAATATAGAAAACAAGATATAAATTTTGAACAATTGATCGTGAATATGGTCAGATTTATTTTATAAGAGGCAAATAAACAAATAAGACATAATTATAAAACAGAATAATTGAATTAATTTGACTAAAGTATATTTGTAACAACTTGTATAAATATAGAAAACAAGATATAAATTTTAAACAATTGATCTTGGATATGGTCAGATTTAATTTATAAGAGGCAAATAAACAAATAAGACATAATTATAAAACAGAATAATTGAATTAATTTGACTAAAGTATATTTGTAAAAACTTGTATAAATATAGAAAACAAGATATAAATTTTGAACAATTGATCGTGAATATGGTCAGATTTAATTTATAAGAGGCAAATAAACAAATAAGGCATAATTATAAAACAGAATAATTGAATTAATTTGACTAAAGTATATTTGTAAAAACTTGTATAAATATAGAAAACAAGATATAAATTTTGAACAATTGATCGTGAATATGGTCAGATTTATTTTATAAGAGGCAAATAAACAAATAAGACATAATTATAAAACAGAATAATTGAATTAATTTGACTAAAGTATATTTGTAAAAACTTGTATAAATATAGAAAACAAGATATAAATTTTGAACAATTGATCGTGAATATGGTCAGATTTATTTTATAAGAGGCAAATAAACAAATACGACATAATTATAAAACAGAATAATTGAATTAATTTGACTAAAGTATATTTGTAACAACTTGTATAAATATAGAAAACAAGATATAAATTTTGAACAATTGATCGTGAATATGGTCAGATTTATTTTATAAGAGGCAAATAAACAAATAAGACATAATTATAAAACAGAATAATTGAATTAATTTGACTAAAGTATATTTGTAAAAACTTGTATAAATATAGAAAACAAGATATAAATTTTGAACAATTGATCGTGAATATGGTCAGATTTATTTTATAAGAGGCAAATAAACAAATAAGACATAATTATAAAACAGAATAATTGAATTAATTTGACTAAAGTATATTTGTAAAAACTTGTATAAATATAGAAAACAAGATATAAATTTTGAACAATTGATCGTGAATATGGTCAGATTTATTTTATAAGAGGCAAATAAACAAATAAGACATAATTATAAAACAGAATAATTGAATTAATTTGACTAAAGTATATTTGTAAAAACTTGTATAAATATAGAAAACAAGATATAAATTTTGAACAATTGATCGTGAATATGGTCAGATTTATTTTATAAGAGGCAAATAAACAAATAAGACATAATTATAAAACAGAATAATTGAATTAATTTGACTAAAGTATATTTGTGACAACTTGTATAAATATAGAAAACAAGATATAAATTTTGAACAATTGATCGTGAATATGGTCAGATTTATTTTATAAGAGGCAAATAAACAAATAAGGCATAATTATAAAACAGAATAATTGAATTAATTTGACTAAAGTATATTTGTAAAAACTTGTATAAATATAGAAAACAAGATATAAATTTTGAACAATTGATCGTGAATATGGTCAGATTTATTTTATAAGAGGCAAATAAACAAATAAGACATAATTATAAAACAGAATAATTGAATTAATTTGACTAAAGTATATTTGTAAAAACTTGTATAAATATAGAAAACAAAATATAAATTTTGAACAATTGATCGTGAATATGGTCAGATTTATTTTATAAGAGGCAAATAAACAAATAAGACATAATTATAAAACAGAATAATTGAATTAATTTGACTAAAGTATATTTGTAACAACTTGTATAAATATAGAAAACAAGATATAAATTTTGAACAATTGATCGTGAATATGGTCAGATTTATTTTATAAGAGGCAAATAAACAAATAAGACATAATTATAAAACAGAATAATTGAATTAATTTGACTAAAGTATATTTGTAAAAACTTGTATAAATATAGAAAACAAGATATAAATTTTGAACAATTGATCGTGAATATGGTCAGATTTATTTTATAAGAGGCAAATAAACAAATAAGACATAATTATAAAACAATAATTGAATTAATTTGACTAAAGTATATTTGTAAAAACTTGTATAAATATAGAAAACAAGATATAAATTTTGAACAATTGATCGTGAATATGGTCAGATTTATTTTATAAGAGGCAAATAAACAAATAAGACATAATTATAAAACAGAATAATTGAATTAATTTGACTAAAGTATATTTGTAAAAACTTGTATAAATATAGAAAACAAGATATAAATTTTGAACAATTGATCGTGAATATGGTCAGATTTATTTTATAAGAGGCAAATAAACAAATAAGACATAATTATAAAACAGAATAATTGAATTAATTTGACTAAAGTATATTTGTAACAACTTGTATAAATATAGAAAACAAGATATAAATTTTGAACAATTGATCGTGAATATGGTCAGATTTATTTTATAAGAGGCAAATAAACAAATAAGGCATAATTATAAAACAGAATAATTGAATTAATTTGACTAAAGTATATTTGTAACAACTTGTATAAATATAGAAAACAAGATATAAATTTTGAAAAATTGATCGTGAATATGGTCAGATTTAATTTATAAGAGGCAAATAAACAAATAAGACATAATTATAAAACAGAATAATTGAATTAATTTGACTAAAGTATATTTGTGACAACTTGTATAAATATAGAAAACAAGATATAAATTTTGAACAATTGATCGTGAATATGGTCAGATTTATTTTATAAGAGGCAAATAAACAAATAAGACATAATTATAAAACAGAATAATTGAATTAATTTGACTAAAGTATATTTGTGACAAATTGTATAAATATAGAAAACAAGATATAAATTTTGAACAATTGATCGTGAATATGGTCAGATTTAATTTATAAGAGGCAAATAAACAAATAAGACATAATTATAAAACAGAATAATTGAATTAATTTGACTAAAGTATATTTGTAACAACTTGTATAAATATAGAAAACAAGATATAAATTTTGAACAATTGATCGTGAATATGGTCAGATTTAATTTATAAGAGGCAAATAAACAAATAAGACATAATTATAAAACAGAATAATTGAATTAATTTGACTAAAGTATATTTGTGACAACTTGTATAAATATAGAAAACAAGATATAAATTTTGAACAATTGATCGTGAATATGGTCAGATTTAATTTATAAGAGGCAAATAAACAAATAAGACATAATTATAAAACAGAATAATTGAATTAATTTGACTAAAGTATATTTGTAACAACTTGTATAAATATAGAAAACAAGATATAAATTTTGAACAATTGATCGTGAATATGGTCAGATTTAATTTATAAGAGGCAAATAAACAAATAAGACATAATTATAAAACAGAATAATTGAATTAATTTGACTAAAGTATATTTGTGACAACTTGTATAAATATAGAAAACAAGATATAAATTTTGAACAATTGATCGTGAATATGGTCAGATTTAATTTATAAGAGGCAAATAAACAAATAAGACATAATTAAAAACAGAATAATTGAATTAATTTGACTAAAGTATATTTGTAACAACTTGTATAAATATAGAAAACAAGATATAAATTTTGAACAATTGATCGTGAATATAGTCAGATTTAATTTATAAGAGGCAAATAAACAAATAAGACATAATTAAAAAACAGAATAATTGAATTAATTTGACTAAAGTATATTTGTGACAACTTGTATAAATATAGAAAACAAGATATAAATTTTGAACAATTGATCGTGAATATGGTCAGATTTAATTTATAAGAGGCAAATAAACAAATAAGACATAATTAAAAAACAGAATAATTGAATTAATTTGACTAAAGTATATTTGTGACAACTTGTATAAATATAGAAAACAAGATATAAATTTTGAACAATTGATCGTGAATATGGTCAGATTTAATTTATAAGAGGCAAATAAACAAATAAGACATAATTATAAAACAGAATAATTGAATTAATTTGACTAAAGTATATTTGTGACAACTTGTATAAATATAGAAAACAAGATATAAATTTTGAACAATTGATCGTGAATATGGTCAGATTTAATTTATAAGAGGCAAATAAACAAATAAGACATAATTAAAAAACAGAATAATTGAATTAATTTGACTAAAGTATATTTGTGACAACTTGTATAAATATAGAAAACAAGATATAAATTTTGAACAATTGATCTGAATATGGTCAGATTTAATTTATAAGAAACAAATAAACAAATAAGACATAATTATAAAACAGAATAATTGAATTAATTTGACTAAAGTATATTTGTGACAACTTGTATAAATATAGAAAACAAGATATAAATTTTGAACAATTGATCGTGAATATGGTCAGATTTAATTTATAAGAGGCAAATAAACAAATAAGACATAATTAAAAAACAGAATAATTGAATTAATTTGACTAAAGTATATTTGTGACAACTTGTATAAATATAGAAAACAAGATATAAATTTTGAACAATTGATCGTGAATATGGTCAGATTTAATTTATAAGAGGCATATAAACAAATAAGACATAATTATAAAACAGAATAATTGAATTAATATGACTAAAGTATATTTGTAACAACTTGTATAAATATAGAAAACAAGATATAAATTTTGAACAATTGATCGTGAATATGGTCAGATTTAATTTATAAGAGGCAAATAAACAAATAAGACATAATTATAAAACAGAATAATTGAATTAATTTGACTAAAGTATATTTGTAACAACTTGTATAAATATAGAAAACAAGATATAAATTTTATACAATTGATCGTGAATATGGTCAGATTTAATTTATAAGAGGCAAATAAACAAATAAGACATAATTATAAAACAGAATAATTGAATTAATTTGACTAAAGTATATTTGTGACAACTTGTATAAATATAGAAAACAAGATATAAATTTTGAACAATTGATCGTGAATATGGTCAGATTTAATTTATAAGAGGCAAATAAACAAATAAGACATAATTAAAAACAGAATAATTGAATTAATTTGACTAAAGTATATTTGTAACAACTTGTATAAATATAGAAAACAAGATATAAATTTTGAACAATTGATCGTGAATATAGTCAGATTTAATTTATAAGAGGCAAATAAACAAATAAGACATAATTAAAAAACAGAATAATTGAATTAATTTGACTAAAGTATATTTGTGACAACTTGTATAAATATAGAAAACAAGATATAAATTTTGAACAATTGATCGTGAATATGGTCAGATTTAATTTATAAGAGGCAAATAAACAAATAAGACATAATTAAAAAACAGAATAATTGAATTAATTTGACTAAAGTATATTTGTGACAACTTGTATAAATATAGAAAACAAGATATAAATTTTGAACAATTGATCGTGAATATGGTCAGATTTAATTTATAAGAGGCAAATAAACAAATAAGACATAATTATAAAACAGAATAATTGAATTAATTTGACTAAAGTATATTTGTGACAACTTGTATAAATATAGAAAACAAGATATAAATTTTGAACAATTGATCGTGAATATGGTCAGATTTAATTTATAAGAGGCAAATAAACAAATAAGACATAATTAAAAAACAGAATAATTGAATTAATTTGACTAAAGTATATTTGTGACAACTTGTATAAATATAGAAAACAAGATATAAATTTTGAACAATTGATCGTGAATATGGTCAGATTTAATTTATAAGAAACAAATAAACAAATAAGACATAATTATAAAACAGAATAATTGAATTAATTTGACTAAAGTATATTTGTGACAACTTGTATAAATATAGAAAACAAGATATAAATTTTGAACAATTGATCGTGAATATGGTCAGATTTAATTTATAAGAGGCAAATAAACAAATAAGACATAATTAAAAAACAGAATAATTGAATTAATTTGACTAAAGTATATTTGTGACAACTTGTATAAATATAGAAAACAAGATATAAATTTTGAACAATTGATCGTGAATATGGTCAGATTTAATTTATAAGAGGCATATAAACAAATAAGAAATTATAAAACAGAATAATTGAATTAATTTGACTAAAGTATATTTGTAACAACTTGTATAAATATAGAAAACAAGATATAAATTTTGAACAATTGATCGTGAATATGGTCAGATTTAATTTATAAGAGGCAAATAAACAAATAAGACATAATTATAAAACAGAATAATTGAATTAATTTGACTAAAGTATATTTGTAACAACTTGTATAAATATAGAAAACAAGATATAAATTTTGAACAATTGATCGTGAATATGGTCAGATTTAATTTATAAGAGGCAAATAAACGAATAAGACATAATTATAAAACAGAATAATTGAATTAATTTGACTAAAGTATATTTGTGACAACTTGTATAAATATAGAAAACATGATATAAATTTTGAACAATTGATCGTGAATATGGTCAGATTTAATTTATAAGAGGCAAATAAACAAATAAGACATAATTATAAAACAGAATAATTGAATTAATTTGACTAAAGTATATTTGTAACAACTTGTATAAATATAGAAAACAAGATATAAATTTTGAACAATTGATCGTGAATATGGTCAGATTTAATTTATAAGAGGCAAATAAACAAATAAGACAAAAATTATAAAACAGAATAATTGAATTAATTTGACTAAAGTATATTTGTAACAACTTGTATAAATATAGAAAACAAGATATAAATTTTGAACAATTGATCGTGAATATGGTCAGATTTAATTTATAAGAGGCAAATAAACAAATAAGACATAATTATAAAACAGAATAATTGAATTAATTTGACTAAAGTATATTTGTAACAACTTGTATAAATATAGAAAACAAGATATAAATTTTGAACAATTGATCGTGAATATGGTCAGATTTAATTTATAAGAGGCAAATAAACAAATAAGACATAATTATAAAACAGAATAATTGAATTAATTTGACTAAAGTATATTTGTGACAACTTGTATAAATATAGAAAACATGATATAAATTTTGAACAATTGATCGTGAATATGGTCAGATTTAATTTATAAGAGGCAAATAAACAAATAAGACATAATTATAAAACAGAATAATTGAATTAATTTGACTAAAGTATATTTGTAACAACTTGAATAAATATAGAAAACAAGATATAAATTTTGAACAATTGATCGTGAATATGGTCAGATTTAATTTATAAGAGGCAAATAAACAAATAAGACATAATTATAAAACAGAATAATTGAATTAATTTGACTAAAGTATATTTGTAACAACTTGTATAAATATAGAAAACAAGATATAAATTTTGAACAATTGATCGTGAATATGGTCAGATTTAATTTATAAGAGGCAAATAAACAAATAAGACATAATTATAAAACAGAATAATTGAATTAATTTGACTAAAGTATATTTGTAACAACTTGTATAAATATAGAAAACAAGATATAAATTTTGAACAATTGATCGTGAATATGGTCAGATTTTATTTATATGAGGCAAATAAACAAATAAGACATAATTATAAAACAGAATAATTGAATTAATTTGACTAAAGTATATTTGTAACAACTTGAATAAATATAGAAAACAAGATATAAATTTTGAACAATTGATCGTGAATATGGTCAGTTTCAATTAATAAGAGCAAATAAACAAATAAGACATAATTATATAACAGAATAATTGAATTAATTTGACTAAAGTATATTTGTAACAACTTGAATAAATATAGAAAACAAGATATAAATTTTGAACAATTGATCGTGAATATGGTCAGATTTAATTTATAAGAGGCAAATAAACAAATAAGACATAATTATAAAACAGAATAATTGAATTAATTTGACTAAAGTATATTTGTAACAACTTGAATAAATATAGAAAACAAGATATAAATTTTGAACAATTGATCGTGAATATGGTCAGATTTAATTTATAAGAGGCAAATAAACAAATAAGACATAATTATAAAACAGAATAATTGAATTAATTTGACTAAAGTATATTTGTAACAACTTGTATAAATATAGAAAACAAGATATAAATTTTGAACAAGTGATCGTGAATATGGTCAGTTTCAATTAATAAGAGGCAAATAAACAAATAAGACATAATTATAAAAAAGAATAATTGAATTAATTTGACTAAAGTATATTTGTAACAACTTGTATAAATATAGAAAACAAGATATAAATTTTGAACAATTGATCGTGAAACTGGTCAGTTTCAATTAATAAGAGGATAATAAACAAATAAGACATAATTATAAAACAGAATAATTGAATTAATTTGACTAAAGTATATTTGTAACAACTTGTAAAAATATAGAAAACAAGATATAAATTTTGAACAATTGATCGTGAATATGGTCAGTTTCAATTAATAAGAGGCAAATAAACAAATAAGACTTGTATAAATATAGAAAACAAGATATAAATTTTGAACAATTGATCGTGAATATGGTCAGTTTCAATTAATAAGAGGCAAATAAACAAATAAGACTTGTATAAATATAGAAAACAAGATATAAATTTTGAACAATTGATCGTGAATATGGTCAGTTTCAATTAATAAGAGGCAAATAAACAAATAAGACTTGTATAAATATAGAAAACAAGATATAAATTTTGAACAATTGATCGTGAATATGGTCAGATTTAATTTATAAGAGGCAAATAAACAAATAAGACTTGTATAAATATAGAAAACAAGATATAAATTTTGAACAATTGATCGTGAATATGGTCAGATTTAATTTATAAGAGGCAAATAAACAAATAAGACAAAATTATAAAACAGAATAATTGAATTAATTTGACTAAAGTATATTTGTAACAACTTGTATAAATATAGAAAACAAGATATAAATTTTGAACAATTGATCGTGAATATGGTCAGATTTAATTTATAAGAGGCAAATAAACAAATAAGACATAATTATAAAACAGAATAATTGAATTAATTTGACTAAAGTATATTTGTAACAACTTGTATAAATATAGAAAACAAGATATAAATTTTGAACAATTGATCGTTAATATGGTCAGATTTAATTTATAAGAGGCAAATAAACAAATAAGACATAATTATAAAACAGAATAATTGAATTAATTTGACTAAAGTATATTTGTGACAACTTGTATAAATATAGAAAACAAGATATAAATTTTGAACAATTGATCGTGAATATGGTCAGATTTAATTTATAAGAGGCAAATAAACAAATAAGACATAATTATAAAACAGAATAATTGAATTAATTTGACTAAAGTATATTTGTGACAACTTGTATAAATATAGAAAACAAGATATAAATTTTGAACAATTGATCGTGAATATGGTCAGATTTAATTTATAAGAGGCAAATAAACAAATAAGACATAATTATAAAACAGAATAATTGAATTAATTTGACTAAAGTATATTTGTGACAACTTGTATAAATATAGAAAACAAGATATAAATTTTGAACAATTGATCGTGAATATGGTCAGATTTAATTTATAAGAGGCAAATAAACAAATAAGACATAATTATAAAACAGAATAATTGAATTAATTTGACTAAAGTATATTTGTGACAACTTGTATAAATATAGAAAACAAGATATAAATTTTGAACAATTGATCGTGAATATGGTCAGATTTAATTTATAAGAGGCAAATAAACAAATAAGACATAATTATAAAACAGAATAATTGAATTAATTTGACTAAAGTATATTTGTAACAACTTGTATAAATATAGAAAACAAGATATAAATTTTGAACAATTGATCGTGAATATGGTCAGATTTAATTTATAAGAGGCAAATAAACAAATAAGACATAATTATAAAACAGAATAATTGAATTAATTTGACTAAAGTATATTTGTAACAACTTGTATAAATATAGAAAACAAGATATAAATTTTGAACAATTGATCGTGAATATGGTCAGATTTAATTTATAAGAGGCAAATAAACAAATAAGACATAATTATAAAACAGAATAATTGAATTAATTTGACTAAAGTATATTTGTAACAACTTGTATAAATATAGAAAACAAGATATAAATTTTGAACAATTGATCGTGAATATGGTCAGATTTAATTTATAAGAGGCAAATAAACAAATAAGACATAATTATAAAAACAGAATAATTGAATTAATTTGACTAAAGTATATTTGTGACAACTTGTATAAATATAGAAAACAAGATATAAATTTTGAACAATTGATCGTGAATATGGTCAGATTTAATTTATAAGAGGCAAATAAACAAATAAGACATAATTATAAAACAGAATAATTGAATTAATTTGACTAAAGTATATTTGTGACAACTTGTATAAATATAGAAAACAAGATATAAATTTTGAACAATTGATCGTGAATATGGTCAGATTTAATTTATAAGAGGCAAATAAACAAATAAGACATAATTATAAAACAGAATAATTGAATTAATTTGACTAAAGTATATTTGTGACAACTTGTATAAATATAGAAAACAAGATATAAATTTTGAACAATTGATCGTGAATATGGTCAGATTTAATTTATAAGAGGCAAATAAACAAATAAGACATAATTATAAAACAGAATAATTGAATTAATTTGACTAAAGTATATTTGTGACAACTTGTATAAATATAGAAAACAAGATATAAATTTTGAACAATTGATCGTGAATATGGTCAGATTTAATTTATAAGAGGCAAATAAACAAATAAGACATAATTATAAAACAGAATAATTGAATTAATTTGACTAAAGTATATTTGTGACAACTTGTATAAATATAGAAAACAAGATATAAATTTTGAACAATTGATCGTGAATATGGTCAGATTTAATTTATAAGAGGCAAATAAACAAATAAGACATAATTATAAAACAGAATAATTGAATTAATTTGACTAAAGTATATTTGTGACAACTTGTATAAATATAGAAAACAAGATATAAATTTTGAACAATTGATCGTGAATATGGTCAGATTTAATTTATAAGAGGCAAATAAACAAATAAGACATAATTATAAAACAGAATAATTGAATTAATTTGACTAAAGTATATTTGTGACAACTTGTATAAATATAGAAAACAAGATATAAATTTTGAACAATTGATCGTGAATATGGTCAGATTTAATTTATAAGAGGCAAATAAACAAATAAGACATAATTATAAAACAGAATAATTGAATTAATTTGACTAAAGTATATTTGTGACAACTTGTATAAATATAGAAAACAAGATATAAATTTTGAACAATTGATCGTGAATATGGTCAGATTTAATTTATAAGAGGCAAATAAACAAATAAGACATAATTATAAAACAGAATAATTGAATTAATTTGACTAAAGTATATTTGTAACAACTTGTATAAATATAGAAAACAAGATATAAATTTTGAACAATTGATCGTGAATATGGTCAGATTTAATTTATAAGAGGCAAATAAACAAATAAGACATAATTATAAAACAGAATAATTGAATTAATTTGACTAAAGTATATTTGTAACAACTTGTATAAATATAGGAAACAAGATATAAATTTTGACCAATTGATCGTGAATATGGTCAGATTTAATTTATAAGAGCAAATAAACAAATAAGACATAATTATAAAACAGAATAATTGAATTAATTTGACTAAAGTATATTTGTAACAACTTGTATAAATATAGAAAACAAGATATAAATTTTGAACAATTGATCGTGAATATGGTCAGATTTAATTTATAAGAGGCAAATAAACAAATAAGACATAATTATAAAACAGAATAATTGAATTAATTTGACTAAAGTATATTTGTGACAACTTGTAAAAAATAGAAAACAAGATATAAATTTTGAACAATTGATCGTGAATATAATCAGATTTAATTTATAAGAGGCAAATAAACAAATAAGACATAATTATAAAACAGAATAATTGAATTAATTTGACTAAAGTATATTTGTGACAACTTGTATAAATATAGAAAACAAGATATAAATTTTGAACAATTGATCGTGAATATGGTCAGATTTAATTTATAAGAGGCATATAAACAAATAAGACATAATTATAAAACAGAATAATTGAATTAATTTGACTAAAGTATATTTGTAACAACTTGTATAAATATAGAAAACAAGATATAAATTTTGAACAATTGATCGTGAATATGGTCAGATTTATTTATATGAGGCAAATAAACAAATAAGACATAATTATAAAACAGAATAATTGAATTAATTTGACTAAAGTATATTTGTAACAACTTGAATAAATATAGAAAACAAGATATAAATTTTGAACAATTGATCGTGAATATGGTCAGTTTCAATTTATAAGAGCAAATAAACAAATAAGACATAATTATAAAACAGAATAATTGAATTAATTTGACTAAAGTATATTTGTAACAACTTGAATAAATATAGAAAACAAGATATAAATTTTGAACAATTGATCGTGAATATGGTCAGATTTAATTTATAAGAGGCAAATAAACAAATAAGACATAATTATAAAACAGAATAATTGAATTAATTTGACTAAAGTATATTTGTAACAACTTGAATAAATATAGAAAACAAGATATAAATTTTGAACAATTGATCGTGAATATGGTCAGATTTAATTTATAAGAGGCAAATAAACAAATAAGACATAATTATAAAACAGAATAATTGAATTAATTTGACTAAAGTATATTTGTAACAACTTGAATAAATATAGAAAACAAGATATAAATTTTGAACAATTGATCGTGAATATGGTCAGTTTCAATTAATAAGAGGCAAATAAACAAATAAGACATAATTATAAAACAGAATAATTGAATTAATTTGACTAAAGTATATTTGTAACAACTTGTATAAATATAGAAAACAAGATATAAATTTTGAACAATTGATCGTGAATATGGTCAGATTTAATTAATAAGAGGCAAATAAACAAATAAGACATAATTATAAAACAGAATAATTGAATTAATTTGACTAAAGTATATTTGTGACAACTTGTATAAATATAGAAAACATGATATAAATTTTGAACAATTGATCGTGAATATGGTCAGATTTAATTTATAAGAGGCAAATAAACAAATAAGACATAATTATAAAACAGAATAATTGAATTAATTTGACTAAAGTATATTTGTAACAACTTGTATAAATATAGAAAACAAGATATAAATTTTGAACAATTGATCGTGAATATGGTCAGATTTAATTTATAAGAGGCAAATAAACAAATAAGACAAAATTATAAAACAGAATAATTGAATTAATTTGACTAAAGTATATTTGTAACAACTTGTATAAATATAGAAAACAAGATATAAATTTTGAACAATTGATCGTGAATATGGTCAGATTTAATTTATAAGAGGCAAATAAACAAATAAGACATAATTATAAAACAGAATAATTGAATTAATTTGACTAAAGTATATTTGTAACAACTTGTATAAATATAGAAAACAAGATATAAATTTTGAACAATTGATCGTGAATATGGTCAGATTTTATTTATATGAGGCAAATAAACAAATAAGACATAATTATAAAACAGAATAATTGAATTAATTTGACTAAAGTATATTTGTAACAACTTGTATAAATATAGAAAACAAGATATAAATTTTGAACAATTGATCGTGAATATGGTCAGATTTAATTTATAAGAGGCAAATAAACAAATAAGACATAATTATAAAACAGAATAATTGAATTAATTTGACTAAAGTATATTTGTAACAACTTGTATAAATATAGAAAACAAGATATAAATTTTGAACAATTGATCGTGAATATGGTCAGATTTAATTTATAAGAGGCAAATAAAACAAATAAGACATAATTATAAAACAGAATAATTGAATTAATTTGACTAAAGTATATTTGTGACAACTTGTATAAATATAGAAAACAAGATATAAATTTTGAACAATTGATCGTGAATATGGTCAGATTTAATTTATAAGAGGCAAATAAACAAATAAGACATAATTATAAAACAGAATAATTGAATTAATTTGACTAAAGTATATTTGTGACAACTTGTATAAATATAGAAAACAAGATATAAATTTTGAACAATTGATCGTGAATATGGTCAGATTTAATTTATAAGAGGCAAATAAACAAATAAGACATAATTATAAAACAGAATAATTGAATTAATTTGACTAAAGTATATTTGTGACAACTTGTATAAATATAGAAAACAAGATATAAATTTTGAACAATTGATCGTGAATATGGTCAGATTTAATTTATAAGAGGCAAATAAACAAATAAGACATAATTATAAAACAGAATAATTGAATTAATTTGACTAAAGTATATTTGTGACAACTTGTATAAATATAGAAAACAAGATATAAATTTTGAACAATTGATCGTGAATATGGTCAGATTTAATTTATAAGAGGCAAATAAACAAATAAGACATAATTATAAAACAGAATAATTGAATTAATTTGACTAAAGTATATTTGTGACAACTTGTATAAATATAGAAAACAAGATATAAATTTTGAACAATTGATCGTGAATATGGTCAGATTTAATTTATAAGAGGCAAATAAACAAATAAGACATAATTATAAAACAGAATAATTGAATTAATTTGACTAAAGTATATTTGTGACAACTTGTATAAATATAGAAAACAAGATATAAATTTTGAACAATTGATCGTGAATATGGTCAGATTTAATTTATAAGAGGCAAATAAACAAATAAGACATAATTATAAAACAGAATAATTGAATTAATTTGACTAAAGTATATTTGTGACAACTTGTATAAATATAGAAAACAAGATATAAATTTTGAACAATTGATCGTGAATATGGTCAGATTTAATTTATAAGAGGCAAATAAACAAATAAGACATAATTATAAAACAGAATAATTGAATTAATTTGACTAAAGTATATTTGTGACAACTTGTATAAATATAGAAAACAAGATATAAATTTGAACAATTGATCGTGAATATGGTCAGATTTAATTTATAAGAGGCAAATAAACAAATAAGACATAATTATAAAACAGAATAATTGAATTAATTTGACTAAAGTATATTTGTAACAACTTGTATAAATATAGAAAACAAGATATAAATTTTGAACAATTGATCGTGAATATGGTCAGATTTAATTTATAAGAGGCAAATAAACAAATAAGACATAATTATAAAACAGAATAATTGAATTAATTTGACTAAAGTATATTTGTAACAACTTGTATAAATATAGGAAACAAGATATAAATTTTGACCAATTGATCGTGAATATGGTCAGATTTAATTTATAAGAGCAAATAAACAAATAAGACATAATTATAAAACAGAATAATTGAATTAATTTGACTAAAGTATATTTGTAACAACTTGTATAAATATAGAAAACAAGATATAAATTTTGAACAATTGATCGTGAATATGGTCAGATTTAATTTATAAGAGGCAAATAAACAAATAAGACATAATTATAAAACAGAATAATTGAATTAATTTGACTAAAGTATATTTGTGACAACTTGTAAAAAATAGAAAACAAGATATAAATTTTGAACAATTGATCGTGAATATAGTCAGATTTAATTTATAAGAGGCAAATAAACAAATAAGACATAATTATAAAACAGAATAATTGAATTAATTTGACTAAAGTATATTTGTGACAACTTGTATAAATATAGAAAACAAGATATAAATTTTGAACAATTGATCGTGAATATGGTCAGATTTAATTTATAAGAGGCAAATAAACAAATAAGAAATTATAAAACAGAATAATTGAATTAATTTGACTAAAGTATATTTGTAACAACTTGTATAAATATAGAAAACAAGATATAAATTTTGAACAATTGATCGTGAATATGGTCAGATTTAATTTATAAGAGGCAAATAAACAAATAAGACATAATTATAAAACAGAATAATTGAATTAATTTGACTAAAGTATATTTGTAACAACTTGTATAAATATAGAAAACAAGATATAAATTTTGAACAATTGATCGTGAATATGGTCAGATTTAATTTATAAGAGGCAAATAAACAAATAAGACATAATTATAAAACAGAATAATTGAATTAATTTGACTAAAGTATATTTGTGACAACTTGTATAAATATAGAAAACATGATATAAATTTTGAACAATTGATCGTGAATATGGTCAGATTTAATTTATAAGAGGCAAATAAACAAATAAGACATAATTATAAAACAGAATAATTGAATTAATTTGACTAAAGTATATATGTAACAACTTGTATAAATATAGAAAACAAGATATAAATTTTGAACAATTGATCGTGAATATGGTCAGATTTAATTTATAAGAGGCAAATAAACAAATAAGACAAAATTATAAAACAGAATAATTGAATTAATTTGACTAAAGTATATTTGTAACAACTTGTATAAATATAGAAAACAAGATATAAATTTTGAACAATTGATCGTGAATATGGTCAGATTTAATTTATAAGAGGCAAATAAACAAATAAGACATAATTATAAAACAGAATAATTGAATTAATTTGACTAAAGTATATTTGTAACAACTTGTATAAATATAGAAAACAAGATATAAATTTTGAACAATTGATCGTGAATATGGTCAGATTTAATTTATAAGAGGCAAATAAACAAATAAGACATAATTATAAAACAGAATAATTGAATTAATTTGACTAAAGTATATTTGTGACAACTTGTATAAATATAGAAAACATGATATAAATTTTGAACAATTGATCGTGAATATGGTCAGATTTAATTTATAAGAGGCAAATAAACAAATAAGACATAATTATAAAACAGAATAATTGAATTAATTTGACTAAAGTATATTTGTAACAACTTGTATAAATATAGAAAACAAGATATAAATTTTGAACAATTGATCGTGAATATGGTCAGATTTAATTTATAAGAGGCAAATAAACAAATAAGACATAATTATAAAACAGAATAATTGAATTAATTTGACTAAAGTATATTTGTAACAACTTGTATAAATATAGAAAACAAGATATAAATTTTGAACAATTGATCGTGAATATGGTCAGATTTAATTTATAAGAGGCAAATAAACAAATAAGACATAATTATAAAACAGAATAATTGAATTAATTTGACTAAAGTATATTTGTAACAACTTGTATAAATATAGAAAACAAGATATAAATTTTGAACAATTGATCGTGAATATGGTCAGATTTTATTTATATGAGGCAAATAAACAAATAAGACATAATTATAAAACAGAATAATTGAATTAATTTGACTAAAGTATATTTGTAACAACTTGAATAAATATAGAAAACAAGATATAAATTTTGAACAATTGATCGTGAATATGGTCAGTTTCAATTAATAAGAGCAAATAAACAAATAAGACATAATTATAAAACAGAATAATTGAATTAATTTGACTAAAGTATATTTGTAACAACTTGAATAAATATAGAAAACAAGATATAAATTTTGAACAATTGATCGTGAATATGGTCAGATTTAATTTATAAGAGGCAAATAAACAAATAAGACATAATTATAAAACAGAATAATTGAATTAATTTGACTAAAGTATATTTGTAACAACTTGAATAAATATAGAAAACAAGATATAAATTTTGAACAATTGATCGTGAATATGGTCAGATTTAATTTATAAGAGGCAAATAAACAAATAAGACATAATTATAAAACAGAATAATTGAATTAATTTGACTAAAGTATATTTGTAACAACTTGTATAAATATAGAAAACAAGATATAAATTTTGAACAAGTGATCGTGAATATGGTCAGTTCAATTAATAAGAGGCAAATAAACAAATAAGACATAATTATAAAAAAGAATAATTGAATTAATTTGACTAAAGTATATTTGTAACAACTTGTATAAATATAGAAAACAAGATATAAATTTTGAACAATTGATCGTGAAACTGGTCAGTTTCAATTAATAAGAGGATAATAAACAAATAAGACATAATTATAAAACAGAATAATTGAATTAATTTGACTAAAGTATATTTGTAACAACTTGTAAAAATATAGAAAACAGATATAAATTTTGAACAATTGATCGTGAATATGGTCAGTTTCAATTAATAAGAGGCAAATAAACAAATAAGACTTGTATAAATATAGAAAACAAGATATAAATTTTGAACAATTGATCGTGAATATGGTCAGTTTCAATTAATAAGAGGCAAATAAACAAATAAGACTTGTATAAATATAGAAAACAAGATATAAATTTTGAACAATTGATCGTGAATATGGTCAGTTTCAATTAATAAGAGGCAAATAAACAAATAAGACTTGTATAAATATAGAAAACAAGATATAAATTTTGAACAATTGATCGTGAATATGGTCAGATTTAATTTATAAGAGGCAAATAAACAAATAAGACTTGTATAAATATAGAAAACAAGATATAAATTTTGAACAATTGATCGTGAATATGGTCAGATTTAATTTATAAGAGGCAAATAAACAAATAAGACAAAATTATAAAACAGAATAATTGAATTAATTTGACTAAAGTATATTTGTAACAACTTGTATAAATATAGAAAACAAGATATAAATTTTGAACAATTGATCGTGAATATGGTCAGATTTAATTTATAAGAGGCAAATAAACAAATAAGACATAATTATAAAACAGAATAATTGAATTAATTTGACTAAAGTATATTTGTAACAACTTGTATAAATATAGAAAACAAGATATAAATTTTGAACAATTGATCGTGAATATGGTCAGATTTAATTTATAAGAGGCAAATAAACAAATAAGACATAATTATAAAACAGAATAATTGAATTAATTTGACTAAAGTATATTTGTAACAACTTGTATAAATATAGAAAACAAGATATAAATTTTGAACAATTGATCGTGAATATGGTCAGATTTAATTTATAAGAGGCAAATAAACAAATAAGACATAATTATAAAACAGAATAATTGAATTAATTTGACTAAAGTATATTTGTAACAACTTGTATAAATATAGAAAACAAGATATAAATTTTGAACAATTGATCGTGAATATGGTCAGATTTAATTTATAAGAGGCAAATAAACAAATAAGACATAATTATAAAACAGAATAATTGAATTAATTTGACTAAAGTATATTTGTAACAACTTGTATAAATATAGAAAACAAGATATAAATTTTGAACAATTGATCGTGAATATGGTCAGATTTAATTTATAAGAGGCAAATAAACAAATAAGACATAATTATAAAACAGAATAATTGAATTAATTTGACTAAAGTATATTTGTAACAACTTGTATAAATATAGAAAACAAGATATAAATTTTGAACAATTGATCGTGAATATGGTCAGATTTAATTTATAAGAGGCAAATAAACAAATAAGACATAATTATAAAACAGAATAATTGAATTAATTTGACTAAAGTATATTTGTGACAACTTGTATAAATATAGAAAACAAGATATAAATTTTGAACAATTGATCGTGAATATG
>CAVMJV010000458.1:0-39759 GCA_963681835.1 Meloidogyne enterolobii
GAATTAACAGTCTAATATTTTAATAGACTAAGAAGTTTATCTAATTTTTTCTCATATAAAGTTTTCGAATTGGAATTAACAGTCTAATATTTTAATAGAATAAGAAGTTTCTCTAAAATTTTCTCATATAAAGTTTTCGAATTGGAATTAACAGTCTAATATTTTAATAGACTAAGAAGTTTCTCTAAAATTTTCTCATATAAAGTTTTCGAATTGGAATTAACAGTCTAATATTTTAATAAACTAAGAAGTTTCTCTAAAATTTTCTCATATAAAGTTTTCGAATTGGAATTAACAGTCTAATATTTTAATAGACTAAGAAGTTTATCTAATTTTTTCTCATATAAAGTTTTCGAATTGGAATTAACAGTCTAATATTTTAATAGACTAAGAAGTTTATCTAATTTTTTCTCATATAAAGTTTTCGAATTGGAATTAACAGTCTAATATTTTAATAGACTAAGAAGTTTATCTAATTTTTTCTCATATAAAGTTTTCGAATTGGAATTAACAGTCTAATATTTTAATAGACTAAGAAGTTTATCTAATTTTTTCTCATATAAAGTTTTCGAATTGGAATTAACAGTCTAATATTTTAATAGACTAAGAAGTTTATCTAATTTATTCTCATATAAAGTTTTCGAATTGGAATTAACAGTCTAATATTTTAATAGACTAAGAAGTTTATCTAAAATTTTCTCATATAAAGTTTTCGAATTGGAATTAACAGTCTAATATTTTAAAAGACTAAGAAGTTTCTCTAAAATTTTCTCATATAAAGTTTTTTAATTGGAATTAACAGTCTAATATTTTAATAGACTAAGAAGTTTCTCTAATATTTTCTCATATAAAGTTTTCGAATTGGAATTAACAGTCTAATATTTTAATAGACTAAGAAGTTTCTCTAAAATTTTCTCATATAAAGTTTTCGAATTGGAATTAACAGTCTAATATTTTAATAGACTAAGAAGTTTCTCTAAAATTTTCTCATATAAAGTTTTCGAATTGGAATTAACAGTCTAATATTTTAATAGACTAAGAAGTTTATCTAATTTTTTCTCATTTAAAGTTTTCGAATTGGAATTAACAGTCTAATATTTTAAAAGACTAAGAAGTTTCTCTAAAATTTTCTCATATAAAGTTTTTTAATTGGAATTAACAGTCTAATATTTTAATAGACTAAGAAGTTTATCTAAAATTTTCTCATATAAAGTTTTCGAATTGGAATTAACAGTCTAATATTTTAAAAGACTAAGAAGTTTCTCTAAAATTTTCTCATATAAAGTTTTTTAATTGGAATTAACAGTCTAATATTTTAATAGACTAAGAAGTTTCTCTAATATTTTCTCATATAAAGTTTTCGAATTGGAATTAACAGTCTAATATTTTAATAGACTAAGAAGTTTATCTAAAATTTTCTCATATAAAGTTTTCGAATTGGAATTAACAGTCTAATATTTTAAAAGACTAAGAAGTTTCTCTAAAATTTTCTCATATAAAGTTTTTTAATTGGAATTAACAGTCTAATATTTTAATAGACTAAGAAGTTTATCTAAAATTTTCTCATATAAAGTTTTCGAATTGGAATTAACAGTCTAATATTTTAAAAGACTAAGAAGTTTCTCTAAAATTTTCTCATATAAAGTTTTTTAATTGGAATTAACAGTCTAATATTTTAATAGACTAAGAAGTTTCTCTAAAATTTTCTCATATAAAGTTTTTTAATTGGAATTAACAGTCTAATATTTTAATAGACTAAGAAGTTTCTCTAAAATTTTCTCATATAAAGTTTTTTAATTGGAATTAACAGTCTAATATTTTAATAGACTAAGAAGTTTATCTAAAATTTTCTCATATAAAGTTTTCGAATTGGAATTAACAGTCTAATATTTTAAAAGACTAAGAAGTTTCTCTAAAATTTTCTCATATAAAGTTTTCGAATTGGAATTAACAGTCTAATATTTTAATAGACTAAGAAGTTTATCTAATTTTTTCTCATATAAAGTTTTCGAATTGGAATTAACAGTCTAATATTTTAATAGACTAAGAAGTTTCTCTAATATTTTCTCATATAAAGTTTTCGAATTGGAATTAACAGTCTAATATTTTAATAGACTAAGAAGTTTATCTAAAATTTTCTCATATAAAGTTTTCGAATTGGAATTAACAGTCTAATATTTTAAAAGACTAAGAAGTTTCTCTAAAATTTTCTCATATAAAGTTTTTTAATTGGAATTAACAGTCTAATATTTTAATAGACTAAGAAGTTTATCTAAAATTTTCTCATATAAAGTTTTCGAATTGGAATTAACAGTCTAATATTTTAAAAGACTAAGAAGTTTCTCTAAAATTTTCTCATATAAAGTTTTTTAATTGGAATTAACAGTCTAATATTTTAATAGACTAAGAAGTTTCTCTAAAATTTTCTCATATAAAGTTTTTTAATTGGAATTAACAGTCTAATATTTTAATAGACTAAGAAGTTTCTCTAAAATTTTCTCATATAAAGTTTTTTAATTGGAATTAACAGTCTAATATTTTAATAGACTAAGAAGTTTATCTAAAATTTTCTCATATAAAGTTTTCGAATTGGAATTAACAGTCTAATATTTTAAAAGACTAAGAAGTTTCTCTAAAATTTTCTCATATAAAGTTTTTTAATTGGAATTAACAGTCTAATATTTTAATAGACTAAGAAGTTTCTCTAATATTTTCTCATATAAAGTTTTCGAATTGGAATTAACAGTCTAATATTTTAATAGACTAAGAAGTTTATCTAATTTTTTCTCATATAAAGTTTTCGAATTGGAATTAACAGTCTAATATTTTAATAGACTAAGAAGTTTCTCTAAAATTTTCTCATATAAAGTTTTCGAATTGGAATTAACAGTCTAATATTTTAATAGACTAAGAAGTTTATCTAATTTTTTCTCATTTAAAGTTTTCGAATTGGAATTAACAGTCTAATATTTTAATAGACAAAGAAGTTTATCTAATTTTTTCTCATTTAAAGTTTTCGAATTGGAATTAACAGTCTAATATTTTAATAGACTAAGAAGTTTCTCTAAAATTTTCTCATATAAAGTTTTCGAATTGGAATTAACAGTCTAATATTTTAATAGACTAAGAAGTTTCTCTAAAATTTTCTCATATAAAGTTTTCGAATTGGAATTAACAGTCTAATATTTTAATAGACTAAGAAGTTTATCTAATTTTTTCTCATATAAAGTTTTCGAATTGGAATTAACAGTCTAATATTTTAATAGACTAAGAAGTTTCTCTAAAATTTTCTCATAAAAGTTTTCGAATTGGAATTAACAGTCTAATATTTTAATAGACTAAGAAGTTTATCTAATTTTTTCTCATATAAAGTTTTCGAATTGGAATTAACAGTCTAATATTTTAATAGACTAAGAAGTTTCTCTAAAATTTTCTCATATAAAGTTTTCGAATTGGAATTAACAGTCTAATATTTTAATAGACTAAGAAGTTTCTCTAAAATTTTCTCATATAAAGTTTTCGAATTGGAATTAACAGTCTAATATTTTAATAGACTAAGAAGTTTATCTAATTTTTTCTCATATAAAGTTTTCGATTTGGAATTAACAGTCTAATATTTTAATAGACTAAGAAGTTTCTCTAAAATTTTCTCATATAAAGTTTTCGAATTGGAATTAACAGTCTAATATTTTAATAGACTAAGAAGTTTCTCTAAAATTTTCTCATATAAAGTTTTCGAATTGGAATTAACAGTCTAATATTTTAATAGACTAAGAAGTTTATCTAATTTTTTCTCATATAAAGTTTTCGAATTGGAATTAACAGTCTAATATTTTAATAGACTAAGAAGTTTCTCTAAAATTTTCTCATATAAAGTTTTCGAATTGGAATTAACAGTCTAATATTTTAATAGACTAAGAAGTTTATCTAATTTTTTCTCATATAAAGTTTTCGAATTGGAATTAACAGTCTAATATTTTAATAGACTAAGAAGTTTCTCTAAAATTTTCTCATAAAAGTTTTCGAATTGGAATTAACAGTCTAATATTTTAATAGACTATGAAGTTTATCTAATTTTTTCTCATATAAAGTTTTCGAATTGGAATTAACAGTCTAATATTTAATAGACTAAGAAGTTTCTCTAAAATTTTCTCATATAAAGTTTTCGAATTGGAATTAACAGTCTAATATTTTAATAGACTAAGATCTAATTTTTTCTCATATAAAGTTTTCGAATTGGAATTAACAGTCTAATATTTTAATAGACTAAGAAGTTTCTCTAAAATTTTCTCAATTAAAGTTTTCGAATTGGAATTAACAGTCTAATATTTTAATAGACTAAGTGGGGACAATTATTTGGAGACAATTATTTGGGGACAATTATTTGGAGACAATTATTTGGGGACAATTATTTGGGGACAATTATTTGGGGACAATTATTTGGGGACAATTATTTGGGGACAATTATTTGGGGACAATTATTTGGGGACAATTATTTGGGGACAATTATTTGGGGACAATTATTTGGGGACAATTATTTGGGGACAATTATTTGGGGACAATTATTTGGGGACAATTATTTGGGGACAATTATTTTGGGGACAATTATTTGGGGACAATTATTTGGGGACAATTATTTTGGGGACAATTATTTGGAGACAATTATTTGGGGACAATTATTTGGAGACAATTATTTGGGGACAATTATTTGGGGACAATTATTTGGGGACAATTATTTTGGGGACAATTATTTGGAGACAATTATTTGGGGACAATTATTTGGAGACAATTATTTGGGGACAATTATTTGGAGACAATTATTTGGGGACAATTATTTTGGGGACAATTATTTGGGGACAATTATTTGGGGACAATTATTTGGGGACAATTATTTGGGGACAATTATTTGGGGACAATTATTTGGGGACAATTATTTGGGGACAATTATTTTGGGGACAATTATTTGGGGACAATTATTTGGGGACAATTATTTGGGGACAATTATTTTGGGGACAATTATTTGGGGACAATTATTTGGGGACAATTATTTGGGGACAATTATTTGGGGACAATTATTTGGGGACAATTATTTTGGGGACAATTATTTGGGGACAATTATTTGGGGACAATTATTTTGGGGACAATTATTTTGGGGACAATTATTTGGGGACAATTATTTGGGGACAATTATTTTGGGGACAATTATTTGGGGACAATTATTTGGGGACAATTATTTTGGGGACAATTATTTGGAGACAATTATTTGGGGACAATTATTTGGAGACAATTATTTGGGGACAATTATTTGGAGACAATTATTTGGGGACAATTATTTTGGGGACAATTATTTGGGGACAATTATTTGGGGACAATTATTTGGGGACAATTATTTTGGGGACAATTATTTGGGGACAATTATTTGGGGACAATTATTTGGGGACAATTATTTGGGGACAATTATTTGGGGACAATTATTTGGGGACAATTATTTGGGGACAATTATTTGGGGACAATTATTTGGGGACAATTATTTTGGGGACAATTATTTGGGGACAATTATTTGGGGACAATTATTTGGGGACAATTATTTTGGGGACAATTATTTGGGGACAATTATTTTGGGGACAATTATTTGGAGACAATTATTTGGGGACAATTATTTGGAGACAATTATTTGGGGACAATTATTTTGGGGACAATTATTTGGGGACAATTATTTGGGGACAATTATTTGGGGACAATTATTTGGAGACAATTATTTGGGGACAATTATTTGGGGACAATTATTTGGGGACAATTATTTTGGGGACAATTATTTGGGGACAACTATTTGGGGACAATTATTTGGGGACAATTATTTTGGGGACAATTATTTGGAGACAATTATTTGGGGACAATTATTTGGGGACAATTATTTGGGGACAATTATTTGGGGACAATTATTTTGGGGACAATTATTTGGGGTTATTATTATTTTTTCGAATTGGAATTAACAGTCTAATATTTTAATAGACAAAGAAGTTTATCTAATTTTTTCTCATATAAAGTTTTCGAATTGGAATTAACAGTCTAATATTTTAATAGACTAAGAAGTTTATCTAATTTTTTCTCATATAAAGTTTTCGAATTGGAATTAACAGTCTAATATTTTAATAGAATAAGAAGTTTCTCTAAAATTTTCTCATATAAAGTTTTCGAATTGGAATTAACAGTCTAATATTTTAATAGACTAAGAAGTTTCTCTAAAATTTTCTCATATAAAGTTTTCGAATTGGAATTAACAGTCTAATATTTTAATAGACTAAGAAGTTTATCTAATTTTTTCTCATTTAAAGTTTTCGAATTGGAATTAACAGTCTAATATTTTAATAGACAAAGAAGTTTATCTAATTTTTTCTCATTTAAAGTTTTCGAATTGGAATTAACAGTCTAATATTTTAATAGACTAAGAAGTTTCTCTAAAATTTTCTCATATAAAGTTTTCGAATTGGAATTAACAGTCTAATATTTTAATAGACTAAGAAGTTTATCTAATTTTTTCTCATATAAAGTTTTCGAATTGGAATTAACAGTCTAATATTTTAATAGACTAAGAAGTTTATCTAATTTTTTCTCATATAAAGTTTTCGAATTGGAATTAACAGTCTAATATTTTAATAGCTAAGAAGTTTCTCTAAAATTTTCTCATATAAAGTTTTCGAATTGGAATTAACAGTCTAATATTTTAATAGACTAAGAAGTTTATCTAATTTTTTCTCATATAAAGTTTTCGAATTGGAATTAACAGTCTAATATTTTAATAGACTAAGAAGTTTCTCTAAAATTTTCTCATATAAAGTTTTCGAATTGGAATTATCAGTCTAATATTTTAATAGACTAAGAAGTTTATCTAATTTTTTCTCATATAAAGTTTTCGAATTGGAATTAACAGTCTAATATTTTAATAGACTAAGAAGTTTATCTAAAATTTTCTCATATAAAGTTTTCGAATTGGAATTAACAGTCTAATATTTTAATAGACTAAGAAGTTTCTCTAAAATTTTCTCATATAAAGTTTTCGAATTGGAATTAACAGTCTAATATTTTAATAGACTAAGAAGTTTATCTAATTTTTTCTCATATAAAGTTTTCGAATTGGAATTAACAGTCTAATATTTTAATAGACTAAGAAGTTTCTCTAAAATTTTCTCATATAAAGTTTTCGAATTGGAATTAACAGTCTAATATTTTAATAGACTAAGAAGTTTCTCTAAAATTTTCTCATATAAAGTTTTCGAATTGGAATTAACAGTCTAATATTTTAATAGACTAAGAAGTTTCTCTAAAATTTTCTCATATAAAGTTTTCGAATTGGAATTAACAGTCTAATATTTTAATAGACTAAGAAGTTTATCTAATTTTTTCTCATATAAAGTTTTCGAATTGGAATTAACAGTCTAATATTTTAATAGACTAAGAAGTTTCTCTAAAATTTTCTCATATAAAGTTTTCGAATTGGAATTAACAGTCTAATATTTTAATAGACTAAGAAGTTTCTCTAAAATTTTCTCATATAAAGTTTTCGAATTGGAATTAACAGTCTAATATTTTAATAGACTAAGAAGTTTATCTAATTTTTTCTCATATAAAGTTTTCGAATTGGAATTAACAGTCTAATATTTTAATAGACTAAGAAGTTTCTCTAAAATTTTCTCATATAAAGTTTTCGAATTGGAATTAACAGTCTAATATTTTAATAGACTAAGAAGTTTCTCTAAAATTTTCTCATATAAAGTTTTCGAATTGGAATTAACAGTCTAATATTTTAATAGACTAAGAAGTTTCTCTAAAATTTTCTCATATAAAGTTTTCGAATTGGAATTAACAGTCTAATATTTTAATAGACTAAGAAGTTTCTCTAAAATTTTCTCATATAAAGTTTTCGAATTGGAATTAACAGTCTAATATTTTAATAGACTAAGAAGTTTCTCTAAAATTTTCTCATATAAAGTTTTCGAATTGGAATTAACAGTCTAATATTTTAATAGACTAAGAAGTTTATCTAATTTTTTCTCATATAAAGTTTTCGAATTGGAATTAACAGTCTAATATTTTAATAGACTAAGAAGTTTCTCTAAAATTTTCTCATATAAAGTTTTCGAATTGGAATTAACAGTCTAATATTTTAATAGACTAAGAAGTTTCTCTAAAATTTTCTCATATAAAGTTTTCGAATTGGAATTAACAGTCTAATATTTTAATAGACTAAGAAGTTTATCTAATTTTTTCTCATATAAAGTTTTCGAATTGGAATTAACAGTCTAATATTTTAATAGACTAAGAAGTTTCTCTAAAATTTTCTCATATAAAGTTTTCGAATTGGAATTAACAGTCTAATATTTTAATAGACTAAGAAGTTTCTCTAAAATTTTCTCATATAAAGTTTTCGAATTGGAATTAACAGTCTAATATTTTAATAGACTAAGAAGTTTATCTAATTTTTTCTCATATAAAGTTTTCGAATTGGAATTAACAGTCTAATATTTTAATAGACTAAGAAGTTTCTCTAAAATTTTCTCATATAAAGTTTTCGAATTGGAATTAACAGTCTAATATTTTAATAGACTAAGAAGTTTATCTAATTTTTTCTCATATAAAGTTTTCGAATTGGAATTAACAGTCTAATATTTTAATAGACTAAGAAGTTTCTCTAAAATTTTCTCATAAAAGTTTTCGAATTGGAATTAACAGTCTAATATTTTAATAGACTAAGAAGTTTATCTAATTTTTCTCATATAAAGTTTTCGAATTGGAATTAACAGTCTAATATTTAATAGACTAAGAAGTTTCTCTAAAATTTTCTCATATAAAGTTTTCGAATTGGAATTAACAGTCTAATATTTTAATAGACTAAGATCTAATTTTTTCTCATATAAAGTTTTCGAATTGGAATTAACAGTCTAATATTTTAATAGACTAAGAAGTTTCTCTAAAATTTTCTCAATTAAAGTTTTCGAATTGGAATTAACAGTCTAATATTTTAATAGACTAAGAAGTTTCTCTAAAATTTTATCATATAAAGTTTTCGAATTGGAATTAACAGTCTAATATTTTAATAGACTAAGAAGTTTCTCTAAAATTTTCTCATATAAAGTTTTCGAATTGGAATTAACAGTCTAATATTTTAATAGACTAAGAAGTTTCTCTAAAATTTTCTCATATAAAGTTTTCGAATTGGAATTAACCGTCTAATATTTTAATAGACTAAGAAGTTTATCTAATTTTTTCTCATATAAAGTTTTCGAATTGGAATTAACAGTCTAATATTTTAATAGACTAAGAAGTTTCTCTAAAATTTTCTCATATAAAGTTTTCGAATTGGAATTAACAGTCTAATATTTTAATAGACTAAGAAGTTTCTCTAAAATATTCTCATATAAAGTTTTCGAATTGGAATTAACAGTCTAATATTTTAATAGACTAAGAAGTTTATCTAATTTTTTCTCATATAAAGTTTTCGAATTGGAATTAACAGTCTAATATTTAATAGACTAAGAAGTTTCTCTAAAATTTTCTCATATAAGTTTTCGAATTGGAATTAACAGTCTAATATTTTAATAGACTAAGAAGTTTCTCTAAAATTTTCTCATATAAAGTTTTCGAATTGGAATTAACAGTCTAATATTTTAATAGACTAAGAAGTTTATCTAATTTTTTCTCATATAAAGTTTTCGAATTGGAATTAACAGTCTAATATTTTAATAGACTAAGAAGTTTCTCTAAAATTTTCTCATATAAAGTTTTCGAATTGGAATTAACAGTCTAATATTTTAATAGACTAAGAAGTTTATCTAATTTTTTCTCATATAAAGTTTTCGAATTGGAATTAACAGTCTAATATTTTAATAGACTAAGAAGTTTCTCTAAAATTTTCTCATAAAAGTTTTGAATTGGAATTAACAGTCTAATATTTTAATAGACTAAGAAGTTTATCTAATTTTTTCTCATATAAAGTTTTCGAATTGGAATTAACAGTCTAATATTTTAATAGACTAAGAAGTTTCTCTAAAATTTTCTCATATAAAGTTTTCGAATTGGAATTAACAGTCTAATATTTTAATAGACTAAGATCTAATTTTTTCTCATATAAAGTTTTCGAATTGGAATTAACAGTCTAATATTTTAATAGACTAAGTAGTTTCTCTAAAATTTTCTCATATAAAGTTTTCGAATTGGAATTAACAGTATAATATTTTAATAGACTAAGAAGTTTATCTAATTTTTTCTCATATAAAGTTTTCGAATTGGAATTAACAGTCTAATATTTTAATAGACTAAGAAGTTTCTCTAAAATTTTCTCATATAAAGTTTTCGAATTGGAATTAACAGTCTAATATTTTAAATTAATTAACAGTTAATTAACATCTAATTAACAGTCTAATATTTCTAATTTTTTCTCATATAAAGTTTTCGAATTGGAATTAACATCTAATATTTTAATAGACTAAGAAGTTTATCTAATTTTTTCTCATATAAAGTTTTCGAATTGGAATTAACAGTCTAATATTTTAATAGACTAAGAAGTTTCTCTAAAATTTTCTCATATAAAGTTTTCGAATTGGAATTAACAGTCTAATATTTTAATAGACTAAGAAGTTTCTCTAAAATTTTCTCATATAAAGTTTTCGAATTCGAATTAACAGTCTAATATTTTAATAGACTAAGAAGTTTATCTAATTTTTTCTCATATAAAGTTTTCGAATTGGAATTAACATTCTAATATTTTAATAGACTAAGAAGTTTCTCTAAAATTTTGTCATATAAAGTTTTCGAATTGGAATTAACAGTCTAATATTTTAATAGACTAAGAAGTTTCTCTAAAATTTTCTCATATAAAGTTTTCGAATTGGAATTAACAGTCTAATATTTTAATAGACTAAGAAGTTTATCTAATTTTTTCTCATATAAAGTTTTCGAATTGGAATTAACAGTCTAATATTTTAATAGACTAAGAAGTTTCTCTAAAATTTTCTCATATAAAGTTTTCGAATTGGAATTAACAGTCTAATATTTTAATAGACTAAGAAGTTTCTCTAAAATTTTCTCATATAAAGTTTTCGAATTGGAATTAACAGTCTAATATTTTAATAGACTAAGAAGTTTCTCTAAAATTTTCTCATATAAAGTTTTCGAATTGGAATTAACAGTCTAATATTTTAATAGACTAAGAAGTTTCTCTAAAATTTTATCATATAAAGTTTTCGAATTGGAATTAACAGTCTAATATTTTAATAGACTAAGAAGTTTCTCTAAAATTTTATCATATAAAGTTTTCGAATTGGAATTAACAGTCTAATATTTTAATAGACTAAGAAGTTTCTCTAAAATTTTCTCATATAAAGTTTTCGAATTGGAATTAACCGTCTAATATTTTAATAGACTAAGAAGTTTCTCTAAAATTTTCTCATATAAAGTTTTCGAATTGGAATTAACCGTCTAATATTTTAATAGACTAAGAAGTTTCTCTAAAATTTTATCATATAAAGTTTTCGAATTGGAATTAACAGTCTAATATTTTAATAGACTAAGAAGTTTCTCTAAAATTTTCTCATATAAAGTTTTCGAATTGGAATTAACAGTCTAATATTTTAATAGACTAAGAAGTTTATCTAATTTTTTCTCATATAAAGTTTTCGAATTGGAATTAACAGTCTAATATTTTAATAGACTAAGAAGTTTATCTAATTTTTTCTCATATAAAGTTTTCGAATTGGAATTAACAGTCTAATATTTTAATAGACTAAGAAGTTTATCTAATTTTTTCTCATATAAAGTTTTCGAATTGGAATTAACAGTCTAATATTTTAATAGACTAAGAAGTTTCTCTAAAATTTTCTCATATAAAGTTTTCGAATTGGAATTAACAGTCTAATATTTTAATAGACTAAGAAGTTTCTCTAAAATTTTCTCATATAAAGTTTTCGAATTCGAATTAACAGTCTAATATTTTAATAGACTAAGAAGTTTATCTAATTTTTTCTCATATAAAGTTTTCGAATTGGAATTAACATTCTAATATTTTAATAGACTAAGAAGTTTCTCTAAAATTTTGTCATATAAAGTTTTCGAATTGGAATTAACAGTCTAATATTTTAATAGACTAAGAAGTTTCTCTAAAATTTTCTCATATAAAGTTTTCGAATTGGAATTAACAGTCTAATATTTTAATAGACTAAGAAGTTTATCTAATTTTTTCTCATATAAAGTTTTCGAATTGGAATTAACAGTCTAATATTTTAATAGACTAAGAAGTTTCTCTAAAATTTTCTCATATAAAGTTTTCGAATTGGAATTAACAGTCTAATATTTTAATAGACTAAGAAGTTTATCTAATTTTTTCTCATATAAAGTTTTCGAATTGGAATTAACAGTCTAATATTTTAATAGACTAAGAAGTTTCTCTAAAATTTTCTCATATAAAGTTTTCGAATTGGAATTAACAGTCTAATATTTTAATAGACTAAGAAGTTTCTCTAAAATATTCTCATATAAAGTTTTCGAATTGGAATTAACAGTCTAATATTTTAATAGACTAAGAAGTTTATCTAATTTTTTCTCATATAAAGTTTTCGAATTGGAATTAACAGTCTAATATTTAATAGACTAAGAAGTTTCTCTAAAATTTTCTCATATAAGTTTTCGAATTGGAATTAACAGTCTAATATTTTAATAGACTAAGAAGTTTCTCTAAAATTTTCTCATATAAAGTTTTCGAATTGGAATTAACAGTCTAATATTTTAATAGACTAAGAAGTTTATCTAATTTTTTCTCATATAAAGTTTTCGAATTGGAATTAACAGTCTAATATTTTAATAGACTAAGAAGTTTCTCTAAAATTTTCTCATATAAAGTTTTCGAATTGGAATTAACAGTCTAATATTTTAATAGACTAAGAAGTTTATCTAATTTTTTCTCATATAAAGTTTTCGAATTGGAATTAACAGTCTAATATTTTAATAGACTAAGAAGTTTCTCTAAAATTTTCTCATAAAAGTTTTGAATTGGAATTAACAGTCTAATATTTTAATAGACTAAGAAGTTTATCTAATTTTTTCTCATATAAAGTTTTCGAATTGGAATTAACAGTCTAATATTTTAATAGACTAAGAAGTTTCTCTAAAATTTTCTCATATAAAGTTTTCGAATTGGAATTAACAGTCTAATATTTTAATAGACTAAGATCTAATTTTTTCTCATATAAAGTTTTCGAATTGGAATTAACAGTCTAATATTTTAATAGACTAAGTAGTTTCTCTAAAATTTTCTCATATAAAGTTTTCGAATTGGAATTAACAGTATAATATTTTAATAGACTAAGAAGTTTATCTAATTTTTTCTCATATAAAGTTTTCGAATTGGAATTAACAGTCTAATATTTTAATAGACTAAGAAGTTTCTCTAAAATTTTCTCATATAAAGTTTTCGAATTGGAATTAACAGTCTAATATTTTAAATTAATTAACAGTTAATTAACATCTAATTAACAGTCTAATATTTCTAATTTTTTCTCATATAAAGTTTTCGAATTGGAATTAACATCTAATATTTTAATAGACTAAGAAGTTTATCTAATTTTTTCTCATATAAAGTTTTCGAATTGGAATTAACAGTCTAATATTTTAATAGACTAAGAAGTTTCTCTAAAATTTTCTCATATAAAGTTTTCGAATTGGAATTAACAGTCTAATATTTTAATAGACTAAGAAGTTTCTCTAAAATTTTCTCATATAAAGTTTTCGAATTCGAATTAACAGTCTAATATTTTAATAGACTAAGAAGTTTATCTAATTTTTTCTCATATAAAGTTTTCGAATTGGAATTAACATTCTAATATTTTAATAGACTAAGAAGTTTCTCTAAAATTTTGTCATATAAAGTTTTCGAATTGGAATTAACAGTCTAATATTTTAATAGACTAAGAAGTTTCTCTAAAATTTTCTCATATAAAGTTTTCGAATTGGAATTAACAGTCTAATATTTTAATAGACTAAGAAGTTTATCTAATTTTTTCTCATATAAAGTTTTCGAATTGGAATTAACAGTCTAATATTTTAATAGACTAAGAAGTTTCTCTAAAATTTTCTCATATAAAGTTTTCGAATTGGAATTAACAGTCTAATATTTTAATAGACTAAGAAGTTTCTCTAAAATTTTCTCATATAAAGTTTTCGAATTGGAATTAACAGTCTAATATTTTAATAGACTAAGAAGTTTCTCTAAAATTTTCTCATATAAAGTTTTCGAATTGGAATTAACAGTCTAATATTTTAATAGACTAAGAAGTTTCTCTAAAATTTTATCATATAAAGTTTTCGAATTGGAATTAACAGTCTAATATTTTAATAGACTAAGAAGTTTCTCTAAAATTTTATCATATAAAGTTTTCGAATTGGAATTAACAGTCTAATATTTTAATAGACTAAGAAGTTTCTCTAAAATTTTCTCATATAAAGTTTTCGAATTGGAATTAACCGTCTAATATTTTAATAGACTAAGAAGTTTCTCTAAAATTTTCTCATATAAAGTTTTCGAATTGGAATTAACCGTCTAATATTTTAATAGACTAAGAAGTTTCTCTAAAATTTTATCATATAAAGTTTTCGAATTGGAATTAACAGTCTAATATTTTAATAGACTAAGAAGTTTCTCTAAAATTTTCTCATATAAAGTTTTCGAATTGGAATTAACAGTCTAATATTTTAATAGACTAAGAAGTTTATCTAATTTTTTCTCATATAAAGTTTTCGAATTGGAATTAACAGTCTAATATTTTAATAGACTAAGAAGTTTATCTAATTTTTTCTCATATAAAGTTTTCGAATTGGAATTAACAGTCTAATATTTTAATAGACTAAGAAGTTTATCTAATTTTTTCTCATATAAAGTTTTCGAATTGGAATTAACAGTCTAATATTTTAATAGACTAAGAAGTTTCTCTAAAATTTTCTCATATAAAGTTTTCGAATTGGAATTAACAGTCTAATATTTTAATAGACTAAGAAGTTTCTCTAAAATTTTCTCATATAAAGTTTTCGAATTCGAATTAACAGTCTAATATTTTAATAGACTAAGAAGTTTATCTAATTTTTTCTCATATAAAGTTTTCGAATTGGAATTAACATTCTAATATTTTAATAGACTAAGAAGTTTCTCTAAAATTTTGTCATATAAAGTTTTCGAATTGGAATTAACAGTCTAATATTTTAATAGACTAAGAAGTTTCTCTAAAATTTTCTCATATAAAGTTTTCGAATTGGAATTAACAGTCTAATATTTTAATAGACTAAGAAGTTTATCTAATTTTTTCTCATATAAAGTTTTCGAATTGGAATTAACAGTCTAATATTTTAATAGACTAAGAAGTTTCTCTAAAATTTTCTCATATAAAGTTTTCGAATTGGAATTAACAGTCTAATATTTTAATAGACTAAGAAGTTTCTCTAAAATTTTCTCATATAAAGTTTTCGAATTGGAATTAACAGTCTAATATTTTAATAGACTAAGAAGTTTCTCTAAAATTTTCTCATATAAAGTTTTCGAATTGGAATTAACAGTCTAATATTTTAATAGACTAAGAAGTTTCTCTAAAATTTTATCATATAAAGTTTTCGAATTGGAATTAACAGTCTAATATTTTAATAGACTAAGAAGTTTCTCTAAAATTTTATCATATAAAGTTTTCGAATTGGAATTAACAGTCTAATATTTTAATAGACTAAGAAGTTTCTCTAAAATTTTCTCATATAAAGTTTTCGAATTGGAATTAACCGTCTAATATTTTAATAGACTAAGAAGTTTCTCTAAAATTTTATCATATAAAGTTTTCGAATTGGAATTAACAGTCTAATATTTTAATAGACTAAGAAGTTTCTCTAAAATTTTCTCATATAAAGTTTTCGAATTGGAATTAACAGTCTAATATTTTAATAGACTAAGAAGTTTATCTAATTTTTTCTCATATAAAGTTTTCGAATTGGAATTAACAGTCTAATATTTTAATAGACTAAGAAGTTTATCTAATTTTTTCTCATATAAAGTTTTCGAATTGGAATTAACAGTCTAATATTTTAATAGACTAAGAAGTTTATCTAATTTTTTCTCATATAAAGTTTTCGAATTGGAATTAACAGTCTAATATTTTAATAGACTAAGAAGTTTATCTAATTTTTTCTCATATAAAGTTTTCGAATTGGAATTAACAGTCTAATATTTTAATAGACTAAGAAGTTTATCTAATTTTTTCTCATATAAACTTTTCGAATTGGAATTAACAGTCTAATATTTTAATAGACTAAGAAGTTTCTCTAAAATTTTCTCATATAAAGTTTTCGAATTGGAATTAACAGTCTAATATTTTAATAGACTAAGAAGTTTCTCTAAAATTTTCTCATATAAAGTTTTCGAATTGGAATTAACAGTCTAATATTTTAATAGACTAAGAAGTTTATCTAATTTTTTCTCATATAAAGTTTTCGAATTGGAATTAACAGTATAATATTTTAATAGACTAAGAAGTTTCTCTAAAATTTTCTCATATAAAGTTTTCGAATTGGAATTAACAGTCTAATATTTTAATAGACTAAGAAGTTTCTCTAAAATTTTCTCATATAAAGTTTTCGAATTGGAATTAACAGTCTAATATTTTAATAGACTAAGAAGTTTATCTAATTTTTTCTCATATAAAGTTTTCGAATTGGAATTAACAGTCTAATATTTTAATAGACTAAGAAGTTTCTCTAAAATTTTCTCATATAAAGTTTTCGAATTGGAATTAACAGTCTAATATTTTAATAACTAAGAAGTTTATCTAATTTTTTCTCATATAAAGTTTTCGAATTGGAATTAACAGTCTAATATTTTAATAGACTAAGAAGTTTCTCTAAAATTTTCTCATATAAAGTTTTCGAATTGGAATTAACAGTCTAATATTTTAATAGACTAAGAAGTTTATCTAATTTTTTCTCATATAAAGTTTTCGAATTGGAATTAACAGTCTAATATTTTAATAGACTAAGAAGTTTCTCTAAAATTTTCTCATATAAAGTTTTCGAATTGGAATTAACAGTCTAATATTTTAATAGACTAAGAAGTTTATCTAATTTTTTCTCATATAAAGTTTTCGAATTGGAATTAACAGTCTAATATTTTAATAGACTACGAAGTTTCTCTAAAATTTTCTCATATAAAGTTTTCGAATCGGAATTAACAGTCTAATATTTTAATAGATTAAGAAGTTTATCTAATTTTTTTTCATATAAAGTTTTCGAATTGGAATTAACAGTCTAATATTTTAATAGACTAAGAAGTTTATCTAATTTTTTCTCATATAAAGTTTTCGAATTGGAATTAACAGACTAATATTTTAATAGACTAAGAAGTTTCTCTAAAATTTTCTCATATAAAGTTTTCGAATTGGAATTAACAGTCTAATATTTTAATAGCTAAGAAGTTTCTCTAAAATTTTCTCATATAAAGTTTTCGAATTGGAATTAACAGTCTAATATTTTAATAGACTAAGAAGTTTATCTAATTTTTTCTCATATAAAGTTTTCGAATTGGAATTAACAGTCTAATATTTTAATAGACTAAGAAGTTTCTCTAAAATTTTCTCATAAAAAGTTTTCGAATTGGAATTAACAGTCTAATATTTTAATAGACTAAGAAGTTTCTCTAAAATTTTCTCATATAAAGTTTTCGAATTGGAATTAACAGTCTAATATTTTAATAGACTACGAAGTTTCTCTAAAATTTTCTCATATAAAGTTTTCGAATTGGAATTAACAGTCTAATATTTTAATAGACTAAGAAGTTTCTCTAAAATTTTCTCATATAAAGTTTTCGAATTGGAATTAACAGTCTAATATTTTAATGACTAAGAAGTTTATCTAATTTTTTCTCATATAAAGTTTTCGAATTGGAATTAACAGTCTAATATTTTAATAGACTACGAAGTTTCTCTAAAATTTTCTCATATAAAGTTTTCGAATTGGAATTAACAGTCTAATATTTTAATAGATTAAGAAGTTTATCTAATTTTTTCTCATATAAAGTTTTCGAATTGGAATTAACAGTCTAATATTTTAATAGACTAAGAAGTTTATCTAATTTTTTCTCATATAAAGTTTTCGAATTGGAATTAACAGACTAATATTTTAATAGACTAAGAAGTTTCTCTAAAATTTTCTCATATAAAGTTTTCGAATTGGAATTAACAGTCTAATATTTTAATAGACTAAGAAGTTTCTCTAAAATTTTCTCATATAAAGTTTTCGAATTGGAATTAACAGTCTAATATTTTAATAGACTAAGAAGTTTATCTAATTTTTTCTCATATAAAGTTTTCGAATTGGAATTAACAGTCTAATATTTTAATAGACTAAGAAGTTTCTCTAAAATTTTCTCATATAAAGTTTTCGAATTGGAATTAACAGTCTAATATTTTAATAGACTAAGAAGTTTCTCTAAAATTTCTCTAAAATTTCTCTAAATTAATATTTTAATAGACTAAGAAGTTTCTTTAAAATTTTCTGTAAATGATTGTGTTTATAAGTTTCTCTAAAATTTTTTGTAAATGATTGTGTTTATATGAGAAAATCTTTAATAGACTAAGAAGTTTCTCTAAAATTTTCTCATATAAAGTTTTCGAATTGGAATTAACAGTCTAATATTTTAATAGACTAAGAAGTTTCTCTAAAATTTTATCATATAAAGTTTTCGAATTGGAATTAACAGTCTAATATTTTAATAGACTAAGAAGTTTCTCTAAAATTTTATCATATAAAGTTTTCGAATTGGAATTAACAGTCTAATATTTTAATAGACTAAGAAGTTTCTCTAAAATTTTCTCATATAAAGTTTTCGAATTGGAATTAACCGTCTAATATTTTAATAGACTAAGAAGTTTCTCTAAAATTTTATCATATAAAGTTTTCGAATTGGAATTAACAGTCTAATATTTTAATAGATTAAGAAGTTTATCTAATTTTTTCTCATATAAAGTTTTCGAATTGGAATTAACAGTCTAATATTTTAATAGACTAAGAAGTTTATCTAATTTTTTCTCATATAAAGTTTTCGAATTGGAATTAACAGACTAATATTTTAATAGACTAAGAAGTTTCTCTAAAATTTTCTCATATAAAGTTTTCGAATTGGAATTAACAGTCTAATATTTTAATAGACTAAGAAGTTTCTCTAAAATTTTCTCATATAAAGTTTTCGAATTGGAATTAACAGTCTAATATTTTAATAGACTAAGAAGTTTATCTAATTTTTTCTCATATAAAGTTTTCGAATTGGAATTAACAGTCTAATATTTTAATAGACTAAGAAGTTTCTCTAAAATTTTCTCATATAAAGTTTTCGAATTGGAATTAACAGTCTAATATTTTAATAGACTAAGAAGTTTCTCTAAAATTTCTCTAAAATTTCTCTAAATTAATATTTTAATAGACTAAGAAGTTTCTTTAAAATTTTCTGTAAATGATTGTGTTTATAAGTTTCTCTAAAATTTTTTGTAAATGATTGTGTTTATATGAGAAAATCTTTAATAGACTAAGAAGTTTCTCTAAAATTTTCTCATATAAAGTTTTCGAATTGGAATTAACAGTCTAATATTTTAATAGACTAAGAAGTTTCTTTAAAATTTTCTGTAAATGATTGTGTTTATAAGTTTCTCTAAAATTTTTTGTAAATGATTGTGTTTATATGAGAAAATCTTTAATAGACTAAGAAGTTTCTCTAAAATTTTTTCATATAAAGTTTTCGAATTGGAATTAACAGTCTAATATTTTAATAGACTAAGAAGTTTCTCTAAAATTTTCTCATATAAAGTTTTCGAATTGGAATTAACAGTCTAATATTTTAATAGACTAAGAAGTTTCTCTAAAATTTTCTCATATAAAGTTTTCGAATTGGAATTAACAGTCTAATATTTTAATAGACTACGAAGTTTCTCTAAAATTTTCTCATATAAAGTTTTCGAATTGGAATTAACAGTCTAATATTTTAATAGACTAAGAAGTTTATCTAATTTTTTCTCATATAAAGTTTTCGAATTGGAATTAACAGTCTAATATTTTAATAGACTAAGAAGTTTATCTAATTTTTTCTCATATAAAGTTTTCGAATTGGAATTAACAGTCTAATATTTTAATAGACTAAGAAGTTTCTCTAAAATTTTCTCATATAAAGTTTTCGAATTGGAATTAACAGTCTAATATTTTAATAGACTAAGAAGTTTCTCTAAAATTTTATCATATAAAGTTTTCGAATTGGAATTAACAGTCTAATATTTTAATAGACTAAGAAGTTTCTCTAAAATTTTATCATATAAAGTTTTCGAATTGGAATTAACAGTCTAATATTTTAATAGACTAAGAAGTTTCTCTAAAATTTTCTCATATAAAGTTTTCGAATTGGAATTAACCGTCTAATATTTTAATAGACTAAGAAGTTTCTCTAAAATTTTATCATATAAAGTTTTCGAATTGGAATTAACAGTCTAATATTTTAATAGACTAAGAAGTTTCTCTAAAATTTTCTCATATAAAGTTTTCGAATTGGAATTAACAGTCTAATATTTTAATAGACTAAGAAGTTTATCTAATTTTTTCTCATATAAAGTTTTCGAATTGGAATTAACAGTCTAATATTTTAATAGACTAAGAAGTTTATCTAATTTTTTCTCATATAAAGTTTTCGAATTGGAATTAACAGTCTAATATTTTAATAGACTAAGAAGTTTATCTAATTTTTTCTCTTATAAAGTTTTCGAATTGGAATTAACAGTCTAATATTTTAATAGACTAAGAAGTTTATCTAATTTTTTCTCATATAAAGTTTTCGAATTGGAATTAACAGTCTAATATTTTAATAGACTAAGAAGTTTATCTAATTTTTTCTCATATAAACTTTTCGAATTGGAATTAACAGTCTAATATTTTAATAGACTAAGAAGTTTCTCTAAAATTTTCTCATATAAAGTTTTCGAATTGGAATTAACAGTCTAATATTTTAATAGACTAAGAAGTTTCTCTAAAATTTTCTCATATAAAGTTTTCGAATTGGAATTAACAGTCTAATATTTTAATAGACTAAGAAGTTTATCTAATTTTTTCTCATATAAAGTTTTCGAATTGGAATTAACAGTATAATATTTTAATAGACTAAGAAGTTTCTCTAAAATTTTCTCATATAAAGTTTTCGAATTGGAATTAACAGTCTAATATTTTAATAGACTAAGAAGTTTCTCTAAAATTTTCTCATATAAAGTTTTCGAATTGGAATTAACAGTCTAATATTTTAATAGACTAAGAAGTTTATCTAAAATTTTCTCATATAAAGTTTTCGAATTGGAATTAACAGTCTAATATTTTAATAGACTAAGAAGTTTCTCTAAAATTTTCTCATATAAAGTTTTCGAATTGGAATTAACAGTCTAATATTTTAATAACTAAGAAGTTTATCTAATTTTTTCTCATATAAAGTTTTCGAATTGGAATTAACAGTCTAATATTTTAATAGACTAAGAAGTTTCTCTAAAATTTTCTCATATAAAGTTTTCGAATTGGAATTAACAGTCTAATATTTTAATAGACTAAGAAGTTTATCTAATTTTTTCTCATATAAAGTTTTCGAATTGGAAAAAACAGTCTAATATTTTAATAGACTAAGAAGTTTCTCTAAAATTTTCTCATATAAAGTTTTCGAATTGGAATTAACAGTCTAATATTTTAATAGACTAAGAAGTTTATCTAATTTTTTCTCATATAAAGTTTTCGAATTGGAATTAACAGTCTAATATTTTAATAGACTAAGAAGTTTCTCTAAAATTTTATCATATAAAGTTTTCGAATTGGAATTAACAGTCTAATATTTTAATAGACTAAGAAGTTTCTCTAAAATTTTCTCATATAAAGTTTTCGAATTGGAATTAACCGTCTAATATTTTAATAGACTAAGAAGTTTCTCTAAAATTTTATCATATAAAGTTTTCGAATTGGAATTAACAGTCTAATATTTTAATAGACTAAGAAGTTTCTCTAAAATTTTCTCATATAAAGTTTTCGAATTGGAATTAACAGTCTAATATTTTAATAGACTAAGAAGTTTATCTAATTTTTTCTCATATAAAGTTTTCGAATTGGAATTAACAGTCTAATATTTTAATAGACTAAGAAGTTTATCTAATTTTTTCTCATATAAAGTTTTCGAATTGGAATTAACAGTCTAATATTTTAATAGACTAAGAAGTTTATCTAATTTTTTCTCATATAAAGTTTTCGAATTGGAATTAACAGTCTAATATTTTAATAGACTAAGAAGTTTATCTAATTTTTTCTCATATAAAGTTTTCGAATTGGAATTAACAGTCTAATATTTTAATAGACTAAGAAGTTTATCTAATTTTTTCTCATATAAACTTTTCGAATTGGAATTAACAGTCTAATATTTTAATAGACTAAGAAGTTTCTCTAAAATTTTCTCATATAAAGTTTTCGAATTGGAATTAACAGTCTAATATTTTAATAGACTAAGAAGTTTCTCTAAAATTTTCTCATATAAAGTTTTCGAATTGGAATTAACAGTCTAATATTTTAATAGACTAAGAAGTTTATCTAATTTTTTCTCATATAAAGTTTTCGAATTGGAATTAACAGTATAATATTTTAATAGACTAAGAAGTTTCTCTAAAATTTTCTCATATAAAGTTTTCGAATTGGAATTAACAGTCTAATATTTTAATAGACTAAGAAGTTTCTCTAAAATTTTCTCATATAAAGTTTTCGAATTGGAATTAACAGTCTAATATTTTAATAGACTAAGAAGTTTATCTAAAATTTTCTCATATAAAGTTTTCGAATTGGAATTAACAGTCTAATATTTTAATAGACTAAGAAGTTTCTCTAAAATTTTCTCATATAAAGTTTTCGAATTGGAATTAACAGTCTAATATTTTAATAACTAAGAAGTTTATCTAATTTTTTCTCATATAAAGTTTTCGAATTGGAATTAACAGTCTAATATTTTAATAGACTAAGAAGTTTCTCTAAAATTTTCTCATATAAAGTTTTCGAATTGGAATTAACAGTCTAATATTTTAATAGACTAAGAAGTTTATCTAATTTTTTCTCATATAAAGTTTTCGAATTGGAATTAACAGTCTAATATTTTAATAGACTAAGAAGTTTCTCTAAAATTTTCTCATATAAAGTTTTCGAATTGGAATTAACAGTCTAATATTTTAATAGACTAAGAAGTTTATCTAATTTTTTCTCATATAAAGTTTTCGAATTGGAATTAACAGTCTAATATTTTAATAGACTACGAAGTTTCTCTAAAATTTTCTCATATAAAGTTTTCGAATTGGAATTAACAGTCTAATATTTTAATAGATTAAGAAGTTTATCTAATTTTTTCTCATATAAAGTTTTCGAATTGGAATTAACAGTCTAATATTTTAATAGACTAAGAAGTTTATCTAATTTTTTCTCATATAAAGTTTTCGAATTGGAATTAACAGACTAATATTTTAATAGACTAAGAAGTTTCTCTAAAATTTTCTCATATAAAGTTTTCGAATTGGAATTAACAGTCTAATATTTTAATAGACTAAGAAGTTTCTCTAAAATTTTCTCATATAAAGTTTTCGAATTGGAATTAACAGTCTAATATTTTAATAGACTAAGAAGTTTATCTAATTTTTTCTCATATAAAGTTTTCGAATTGGAATTAACAGTCTAATATTTTAATAGACTAAGAAGTTTCTCTAAAATTTTCTCATAAAAAGTTTTCGAATTGGAATTAACAGTCTAATATTTTAATAGACTAAGAAGTTTCTCTAAAATTTTCTCATATAAAGTTTTCGAATTGGAATTAACAGTCTAATATTTTAATAGACTACGAAGTTTCTCTAAAATTTTCTCATATAAAGTTTTCGAATTGGAATTAACAGTCTAATATTTTAATAGACTAAGAAGTTTCTCTAAAATTTTCTCATATAAAGTTTTCGAATTGGAATTAACAGTCTAATATTTTAATAGACTAAGAAGTTTATCTAATTTTTTCTCATATAAAGTTTTCGAATTGGAATTAACAGTCTAATATTTTAATAGACTACGAAGTTTCTCTAAAATTTTCTCATATAAAGTTTTCGAATTGGAATTAACAGTCTAATATTTTAATAGATTAAGAAGTTTATCTAATTTTTTCTCATATAAAGTTTTCGAATTGGAATTAACAGTCTAATATTTTAATAGACTAAGAAGTTTATCTAATTTTTTCTCATATAAAGTTTTCGAATTGGAATTAACAGACTAATATTTTAATAGACTAAGAAGTTTCTCTAAAATTTTCTCATATAAAGTTTTCGAATTGGAATTAACAGTCTAATATTTTAATAGACTAAGAAGTTTCTCTAAAATTTTCTCATATAAAGTTTTCGAATTGGAATTAACAGTCTAATATTTTAATAGACTAAGAAGTTTATCTAATTTTTTCTCATATAAAGTTTTCGAATTGGAATTAACAGTCTAATATTTTAATAGACTAAGAAGTTTCTCTAAAATTTTCTCATATAAAGTTTTCGAATTGGAATTAACAGTCTAATATTTTAATAGACTAAGAAGTTTCTCTAAAATTTTCTCATATAAAGTTTTCGAATTGGAATTAACAGTCTAATATTTTAATAGACTACGAAGTTTCTCTAAAATTTTCTCATATAAAGTTTTCGAATTGGAATTAACAGTCTAATATTTTAATAGACTAAGAAGTTTATCTAATTTTTTCTCATATAAAGTTTTCGAATTGGAATTAACAGTCTAATATTTTAATAGACTAAGAAGTTTCTCTAAAATTTTCTCATATAAAGTTTTCGAATTGGAATTAACAGTCTAATATTTTAATAGACTACGAAGTTTCTCTAAAATTTTCTCATATAAAGTTTTCGAATTGGAATTAACAGTCTAATATTTTAATAGACTAAGAAGTTTCTCTAAAATTTTCTCATATAAAGTTTTCGAATTGGAATTAACAGTCTAATATTTTAATAGACTAAGAAGTTTATCTAATTTTTTCTCATATAAAGTTTTCGAATTGGAATTAACAGTCTAATATTTTAATAGACTACGAAGTTTCTCTAAAATTTTCTCATATAAAGTTTTCGAATTGGAATTAACAGTCTAATATTTTAATAGATTAAGAAGTTTATCTAATTTTTTCTCATATAAAGTTTTCGAATTGGAATTAACAGTCTAATATTTTAATAGACTAAGAAGTTTATCTAATTTTTTCTCATATAAAGTTTTCGAATTGGAATTAACAGACTAATATTTTAATAGACTAAGAAGTTTCTCTAAAATTTTCTCATATAAAGTTTTCGAATTGGAATTAACAGTCTAATATTTTAATAGACTAAGAAGTTTCTCTAAAATTTTCTCATATAAAGTTTTCGAATTGGAATTAACAGTCTAATATTTTAATAGACTAAGAAGTTTATCTAATTTTTTCTCATATAAAGTTTTCGAATTGGAATTAACAGTCTAATATTTTAATAGACTACGAAGTTTCTCTAAAATTTTCTCATATAAAGTTTTCGAATTGGAATTAACAGTCTAATATTTTAATAGATTAAGAAGTTTATCTAATTTTTTCTCATATAAAGTTTTCGAATTGGAATTAACAGTCTAATATTTTAATAGACTAAGAAGTTTATCTAATTTTTTCTCATATAAAGTTTTCGAATTGGAATTAACAGACTAATATTTTAATAGACTAAGAAGTTTCTCTAAAATTTTCTCATATAAAGTTTTCGAATTGGAATTAACAGTCTAATATTTTAATAGACTAAGAAGTTTCTCTAAAATTTTCTCATATAAAGTTTTCGAATTGGAATTAACAGTCTAATATTTTAATAGACTAAGAAGTTTATCTAATTTTTTCTCATATAAAGTTTTCGAATTGGAATTAACAGTCTAATATTTTAATAGACTAAGAAGTTTCTCTAAAATTTTCTCATATAAAGTTTTCGAATTGGAATTAACAGTCTAATATTTTAATAGACTAAGAAGTTTCTCTAAAATTTTCTCATATAAAGTTTTCGAATTGGAATTAACAGTCTAATATTTTAATAGACTACGAAGTTTCTCTAAAATTTTCTCATATAAAGTTTTCGAATTGGAATTAACAGTCTAATATTTTAATAGACTAAGAAGTTTATCTAATTTTTTCTCATATAAAGTTTTCGAATTGGAATTAACAGTCTAATATTTTAATAGACTAAGAAGTTTCTCTAAAATTTTCTCATATAAAGTTTTCGAATTGGAATTAACAGTCTAATATTTTAATAGACTACGAAGTTTCTCTAAAATTTTCTCATATAAAGTTTTCGAATTGGAATTAACAGTCTAATATTTTAATAGACTAAGAAGTTTCTCTAAAATTTTCTCATATAAAGTTTTCGAATTGGAATTAACAGTCTAATATTTTAATAGACTAAGAAGTTTATCTAATTTTTTCTCATATAAAGTTTTCGAATTGGAATTAACAGTCTAATATTTTAATAGACTACGAAGTTTCTCTAAAATTTTCTCATATAAAGTTTTCGAATTGGAATTAACAGTCTAATATTTTAATAGATTAAGAAGTTTATCTAATTTTTTCTCATATAAAGTTTTCGAATTGGAATTAACAGTCTAATATTTTAATAGACTAAGAAGTTTATCTAATTTTTTCTCATATAAAGTTTTCGAATTGGAATTAACAGACTAATATTTTAATAGACTAAGAAGTTTCTCTAAAATTTTCTCATATAAAGTTTTCGAATTGGAATTAACAGTCTAATATTTTAATAGACTAAGAAGTTTCTCTAAAATTTTCTCATATAAAGTTTTCGAATTGGAATTAACAGTCTAATATTTTAATAGACTAAGAAGTTTATCTAATTTTTTCTCATATAAAGTTTTCGAATTGGAATTAACAGTCTAATATTTTAATAGACTAAGAAGTTTCTCTAAAATTTTCTCATATAAAGTTTTCGAATTGGAATTAACAGTCTAATATTTTAATAGACTAAGAAGTTTCTCTAAAATTTTCTCATATAAAGTTTTCGAATTGGAATTAACAGTCTAATATTTTAATAGACTACGAAGTTTCTCTAAAATTTTCTCATATAAAGTTTTCGAATTGGAATTAACAGTCTAATATTTTAATAGACTAAGAAGTTTCTCTAAAATTTTCTCATATAAAGTTTTCGAATTGGAATTAACAGTCTAATATTTTAATAGACTAAGAAGTTTATCTAATTTTTTCTCATATAAAGTTTTCGAATTGGAATTAACAGTCTAATATTTTAATAGACTACGAAGTTTCTCTAAAATTTTCTCATATAAAGTTTTCGAATTGGAATTAACAGTCTAATATTTTAATAGATTAAGAAGTTTATCTAATTTTTTCTCATATAAAGTTTTCGAATTGGAATTAACAGTCTAATATTTTAATAGACTAAGAAGTTTATCTAATTTTTTCTCATATAAAGTTTTCGAATTGGAATTAACAGACTAATATTTTAATAGACTAAGAAGTTTCTCTAAAATTTTCTCATATAAAGTTTTCGAATTGGAATTAACAGTCTAATATTTTAATAGACTAAGAAGTTTCTCTAAAATTTTCTCATATAAAGTTTTCGAATTGGAATTAACAGTCTAATATTTTAATAGACTAAGAAGTTTATCTAATTTTTTCTCATATAAAGTTTTCGAATTGGAATTAACAGTCTAATATTTTAATAGACTAAGAAGTTTCTCTAAAATTTTCTCATATAAAGTTTTCGAATTGGAATTAACAGTCTAATATTTTAATAGACTAAGAAGTTTCTCTAAAATTTTCTCATATAAAGTTTTCGAATTGGAATTAACAGTCTAATATTTTAATAGACTACGAAGTTTCTCTAAAATTTTCTCATATAAAGTTTTCGAATTGGAATTAACAGTCTAATATTTTAATAGACTAAGAAGTTTATCTAATTTTTTCTCATATAAAGTTTTCGAATTGGAATTAACAGTCTAATATTTTAATAGACTAAGAAGTTTCTCTAAAATTTTCTCATATAAAGTTTTCGAATTGGAATTAACAGTCTAATATTTTAATAGACTACGAAGTTTCTCTAAAATTTTCTCATATAAAGTTTTCGAATTGGAATTAACAGTCTAATATTTTAATAGACTAAGAAGTTTCTCTAAAATTTTCTCATATAAAGTTTTCGAATTGGAATTAACAGTCTAATATTTTAATAGACTAAGAAGTTTATCTAATTTTTTCTCATATAAAGTTTTCGAATTGGAATTAACAGTCTAATATTTTAATAGACTACGAAGTTTCTCTAAAATTTTCTCATATAAAGTTTTCGAATTGGAATTAACAGTCTAATATTTTAATAGATTAAGAAGTTTATCTAATTTTTTCTCATATAAAGTTTTCGAATTGGAATTAACAGTCTAATATTTTAATAGACTAAGAAGTTTATCTAATTTTTTCTCATATAAAGTTTTCGAATTGGAATTAACAGACTAATATTTTAATAGACTAAGAAGTTTCTCTAAAATTTTCTCATATAAAGTTTTCGAATTGGAATTAACAGTCTAATATTTTAATAGACTAAGAAGTTTCTCTAAAATTTTCTCATATAAAGTTTTCGAATTGGAATTAACAGTCTAATATTTTAATAGACTAAGAAGTTTATCTAATTTTTTCTCATATAAAGTTTTCGAATTGGAATTAACAGTCTAATATTTTAATAGACTAAGAAGTTTCTCTAAAATTTTCTCATATAAAGTTTTCGAATTGGAATTAACAGTCTAATATTTTAATAGACTAAGAAGTTTCTCTAAAATTTTCTCATATAAAGTTTTCGAATTGGAATTAACAGTCTAATATTTTAATAGACTACGAAGTTTCTCTAAAATTTTCTCATATAAAGTTTTCGAATTGGAATTAACAGTCTAATATTTTAATAGACTAAGAAGTTTATCTAATTTTTTCTCATATAAAGTTTTCGAATTGGAATTAACAGTCTAATATTTTAATAGACTAAGAAGTTTCTCTAAAATTTTCTCATATAAAGTTTTCGAATTGGAATTAACAGTCTAATATTTTAATAGACTAAGAAGTTTCTCTAAAATTTCTCTAAAATTAACAGTCTAATATTTTAATAGACTAAGAAGTTTCTCTAAAATTTCTCTAAAATTTCTCTAAATTAATATTTTAATAGACTAAGAAGTTTCTTTAAAATTTTCTGTAAATGATTGTGTTTATAAGTTTCTCTAAAATTTTTTGTAAATGATTGTGTTTATATGAGAAAATCTTTAATAGACTAAGAAGTTTCTCTAAAATTTTCTCATATAAAGTTTTCGAATTGGAATTAACAGTCTAATATTTTAATAGACTTTCTTTAAAATTTTCTGTAAATGATTGTGTTTATAAGTTTCTCTAAAATTTTTTGTAAATGATTGTGTTTATATGAGAAAATCTTTAATAGACTAAGAAGTTTCTCTAAAATTTTCTCATATAAAGTTTTCGAATTGGAATTAACAGTCTAATATTTTAATAGACTAAGAAGTTTCTCTAAAATTTTCTCATATAAAGTTTTCGAATTGGAATTAACAGTCTAATATTTTAATAGACTAAGAAGTTTCTCTAAAATTTTCTCATATAAAGTTTTCGAATTGGAATTAACAGTCTAATATTTTAATAGACTACGAAGTTTCTCTAAAATTTTCTCATATAAAGTTTTCGAATTGGAATTAACAGTCTAATATTTTAATAGACTAAGAAGTTTATCTAATTTTTTCTCATATAAAGTTTTCGAATTGGAATTAACAGTCTAATATTTTAATAGACTAAGAAGTTTCTCTAAAATTTTCTCATATAAAGTTTTCGAATTGGAATTAACAGTCTAATATTTTAATAGACTAAGAAGTTTCTCTAAAATTTTCTCATATAAAGTTTTCGAATTGGAATTAACACTCTAATATTTTAATAGACTAAGAAGTTTATCTAATTTTTTCTCATATAAAGTTTTTGAATTGGAATTAACAGTCTAATATTTTAATAGACTAAGAAGTTTCTCTAAAATTTTCTCATATAAAGTTTTCGAATTGGAATTAACAGTCTAATATTTTAATAGACTAAGAAGTTTCTTTAAAATTTTCTGTAAATGATTGTGTTTATAAGTTTCTCTAAAATTTTTTGTAAATGATTGTGTTTATATGAGTGTTATGTCCGAGGTTGTATCCTGTCGACTTCCTGTCGACCACGCCACTGTTATGTCCGAGGGTATACGAATGTCGTTGTGCAATAGAATAACAATTTATCTAATGTAGAAATAACAATGTGTAGGCGAAGGGATTGAGGTTGCAACAGACGAAGGAGATCAGGGACTAGCCGGGCTAGTATGATCCAATTAGACTGACGCCTAGCGTGGCTTTTATAGTAGTGTCACCACTACACAACACCTTCCCCTTTGAAAGGTTTAGGTTGATTGTTTTTGGCATTACAATTTTCAATTTTACAATTTTCAATGCCTCCCTCTTTTGACTAGAGGTTTTAATAACCATTTTCAATATAGCCTCAGCTATCAATACAATCAACAATTTAGCCACAGCGTTTCAGTCTTTACTAATACTCTCAAACAATAAAAACATGTGGGATGACAATTTTGGGGGCAAAACAAAATTTAAATTACATTACAAGAATTTAAAGAATATCACATTTTGTCATCTTAATCCACAGTCTTTGTTTTCTTCTTCTCTTCTGGTAGTCGACTTCGACAGCGCACACAAGATGTCCAACACGGCAATCGCACGTCCTGGTTTGATTTTCCACTTGATGGTCGCTGTTTGTCCAGAAGTCTGTCACGTACACTTTCCATAGTGTTGCGTGACAATTGAATTCTTTTCCTCGGAATTTTTGAAATTGCAATTTTTTGGACTTACATTCTCTGAACGCCAAATAATTTTTTCCTTTCTACAATTTGCAATTTCGAATAATACAATTTTCTTTCTTTTTTCTTGGAATTTTTTGGACTTACATTCTCTGAACGCCAAATATTTTTTATTCTTTGATTTACAATTTCTGAATGCTACAATTTTTCAATACTATTTTTTCTTTTCTTCAATAATTTCTACAATAGTATTTTTTACAATTTTTTACAATTCTTCAATGTAGCAATATTTTTCTTTTCAATTCGGAAATTTGTCGGCTTTTTTGTTTTTTGTTGTGCTTCAGGACTAATAATTTAAGCATTTTAGCTTTCAATTTAAGGAATTTCACCTTTCAATTCATAGGTCCAGCACGCACTAACAATTTAATTTTCAATGCCGACAATTTACGACGTCTGTCCACTCAACAATTCAATAATCCTTTTCAATAATTGCTTCAAGCAATTTTTTTCCACTTCGCCTACTCTCTTTACTCGCCTCCACTGTAGCTGTTGACGTTCCGTTGACGCTCCAGTAGATGTTCTTGTTGACGAGCTGCCCGTTGTCGATCCGCGCCACTGTTATGTCCGAGGTTGTATCCTGTCGACTTCCTGTCGACCGCGCCACTGTTATGTCCGAGGGTATACGAATGTCGATGTGCAATAGAATAACAATTTATCTAATGTAGAAATAACAATGTGTAGGCGAAGGGATTGAGGTTGGAACAGACGAAGGAGATCAGGGACTAGCCGGGCTAGTATGATCCAATTAGACTGACGCCTAGCGTGGCTTTTGGGGACAATTATTTTGGGGACAATTATTTGGGGACAATTATTTGGGGACAATTATTTTGGGGACAATTATTTTGGGGACAATTATTTGGAGACAATTATTTGGGGACAATTATTTGGGGACAATTATTTGGGGACAATTATTTTGGGGACAATTATTTGGAGACAATTATTTGGGGACAATTATTTGGAGACAATTATTTGGGGACAATTATTTTGGGGACAATTATTTGGGGACAATTATTTGGGGACAATTATTCGGGGACAATTATTTTGGGGACAATTATTTGGGGACAATTATTTGGGGACAATTATTTGGGGACAATTATTTGGGGACAATTATTTGGGGACAATTATTTGGGGACAATTATTTGGGGACAATTATTTGGGGACAATTATTTGGGGACAATTATTTGGGGACAATTATTTGGGGACAATTATTTGGGGACAATTATTTGGGGACAATTATTTGGGGACAATTATTTGGGGACAATTATTTGGGGACAATTATTTGGGGACAATTATTTGGGGACAATTATTTGGGGACAATTATTTGGGGACAATTATTTGGGGACAATTATTTGGGGACAATTATTTTGGGGACAATTATTTGGGGACAATTATTTGGGGACAATTATTTGGGGACAATTATTTTGGGGACAATTATTTGGGGACAATTATTTGGGGACAATTATTTGGGGACAATTATTTGGGGACAATTATTTGGGGACAATTATTTGGGGACAATTATTTGGGGACAATTATTTTGGGGACAATTATTTGGGGACAATTATTTGGGGACAATTATTTGGGGACAATTATTTTGGGGACAATTATTTGGGGACAATTATTTTGGGGACAATTATTTGGGGACAATTATTTTGGGGACAATTATTTGGGGACAATTATTTGGGGACAATTATTTGGGGACAATTATTTTGGGGACAATTATTTGGGGACAATTATTTGGGGACAATTATTTTGGGGACAATTATTTGGAGACAATTATTTGGGGACAATTATTTGGAGACAATTATTTGGGGACAATTATTTGGGGACAATTATTTGGGGACAATTAATTTGGGGACAATTATTTGGGGACAATTATTTTGGGGACAATTATTTGGGGACAATTATTTGGGGACAATTATTTGGGGACAATTATTTTGGGGACAATTATTTGGGGACAATTATTTTGGGGACAATTATTTGGAGACAATTATTTGGGGACAATTATTTGGAGACAATTATTTGGGGACAATTATTTGGGGACAATTATTTTGGGGACAATTATTTTGGGGACAATTATTTTGGGGACAATTATTTGGGGACAATTATTTGGAGACAATTATTTGGGGACAATTATTTGGGGACAATTATTTTGGGGACAATTATTTTGGGGACAATTATTTTGGGGACAATTATTTGGGGACAATTATTTGGAGACAATTATTTGGGGACAATTATTTGGGGACAATTATTTGGGGACAATTATTTGGGGACAATTAATTTGGGGACAATTATTTGGGGACAATTATTTTGGGGACAATTATTTGGGACAATTATTTGGGGACAATTATTTGGGGACAATTATTTTGGGGACAATTATTTGGGGACAATTATTTTGGGGACAATTATTTGGAGACAATTATTTGGGGACAATTATTTGGAGACAATTATTTGGGGACAATTATTTGGGGACAATTATTTTGGGGACAATTATTTTGGGGACAATTATTTTGGGAACAATTATTTGGGGACAATTATTTGGAGACAATTATTTGGGGACAATTATTTGGGGACAATTATTTTGGGGAGAATTATTTTGGGGACAATTATTTTGGGGACAATTATTTGGGGACAATTATTTGGGGACAATTATTTTGGGGACAATTATTTTGGGGACAATTATTTGGAGACAATTATTTGGGGACAATTATTTGGGGCAATTATTTGGGGACAATTATTTTGGGGACAATTATTTGGAGACAATTATTTGGGGACAATTATTTGGAGACAATTATTTGGGGACAATTATTTTGGGGACAATTATTTGGGGACAATTATTTGGGGACAATTATTCGGGGACAATTATTTTGGGGACAATTATTTGGGGACAATTATTTGGGGACAATTATTTGGGGACAATTATTTGGGGACAATTATTTGGGGACAATTATTTGGGGACAATTATTTGGGGACAATTATTTGGGGACAATTATTTGGGGACAATTATTTGGGGACAATTATTTGGGGACAATTATTTGGGGACAATTATTTGGGGACAATTATTTGGGGACAATTATTTGGGGACAATTATTTGGGGACAATTATTTGGGGACAATTATTTTGGGGACAATTATTTGGGGACAATTATTTGGGGACAATTATTTGGGGACAATTATTTTGGGGACAATTATTTGGGGACAATTATTTGGGGACAATTATTTGGGGACAATTATTTGGGGACAATTATTTGGGGACAATTATTTGGGGACAATTATTTGGGGACAATTATTTTGGGGACAATTATTTGGGGACAATTATTTGGGGACAATTATTTGGGGACAATTATTTTGGGGACAATTATTTGGGGACAATTATTTTGGGGACAATTATTTGGGGACAATTATTTTGGGGACAATTATTTGGGGACAATTATTTGGGGACAATTATTTGGGGACAATTATTTTGGGGACAATTATTTGGGGACAATTATTTGGGGACAATTATTTTGGGGACAATTATTTGGGGACAATTATTTGGGGACAATTATTTGGAGACAATTATTGGGGACAATTATTTGGGGACAATTATTTGGGGACAATTATTTGGGGACAATTATTTGGGGACAATTATTTGGGGACAATTATTTGGGGACAATTATTTGGGGACAATTATTTGGGGACAATTATTTGGGGACAATTATTTTGGGGACAATTATTTTGGGGACAATTATTTTGGGGACAATTATTTGGGGACAATTATTTGGGGACAATTATTTGGGGACAATTATTTTGGGGACAATTATTTGGGGACAATTATTTGGGGACAATTATTTGGGGACAATTATTTTGGGGACAATTATTTTGGGGACAATTATTTTGGGGACAATTATTTTGGGGACAATTATTTTGGGGACAATTATTTGGGGACAATTATTTGGGGACAATTATTTTGGGGACAATTATTTGGGGACAATTATTTGGGGACAATTATTTTGGGGACAATTATTTTGGGGACAATTATTTGGGGACAATTATTTGGGGACAATTATTTGGGGACAATTATTTGGGGACAATTATTTGGGGACAATTATTTGGGGACAATTATTTGGGGACAATTATTTGGGGACAATTATTTTGGGGACAATTATTTGGGGACAATTATTTGGGGACAATTATTTGGGGACAATTATTTGGGGACAATTATTTTGGGGACAATTATTTGGGGACAATTATTTTGGGGACAATTATTTGGGGACAATTATTTGGGGACAATTATTTGGGGACAATTATTTTGGGGACAATTATTTGGGGACAATTATTTGGGGACAATTATTTGGGGACAATTATTTGGGGACAATTATTTTGGGGACAATTATTTGGGGACAATTATTTTGGGGACAATTATTTGGGGACAATTATTTGGGGACAATTATTTGGGGACAATTATTTTGGGGACAATTATTTGGGGACAATTATTTGGGGACAATTATTTTGGGGACAATTATTTGGAGACAATTATTTGGGGACAATTATTTGGAGACAATTATTTGGGGACAATTATTTGGGGACAATTATTTGGGGACAATTAATTTGGGGACAATTATTTGGGGACAATTATTTTGGGGACAATTATTTGGGGACAATTATTTGGGGACAATTATTTTGGGGACAATTATTTTGGGGACAATTATTTGGTGACAATTATTTTGGGGACAATTATTTGGAGACAATTATTTGGGGACAATTATTTGGAGACAATTATTTGGGGACAATTATTTGGGGACAATTATTTGGGGACAATTAATTTGGGGACAATTATTTGGAGACAATTATTTGGGGACAATTATTTGGAGACAATTATTTGGGGACAATTATTTGGAGACAATTATTTTGGGGACAATTATTTGGGGACAATTATTTGGGGACAATTATTTTGGGGACAATTATTTGGGGACAATTATTTGGGGACAATTATTTGGGGACAATTATTTGGGGACAATTATTCGGGGACAATTATTTTGGGGACAATTATTTGGTGACAATTATTTGGGGACAATTATTTGGGGACAATTATTTGGGGACAATTATTTGGGGACAATTATTTGGGGACAATTATTTTGGGGACAATTATTTGGAGACAATTATTTGGAGACAATTATTTGGGGACAATTATTTGGGGACAATTATTTTGGGGACAATTATTTTGGGGACAATTATTTGGGGACAATTATTTTGGGGACAATTATTTGGGGACAATTATTTGGGGACAATTATTTTGGGGACAATTATTTTGGGGACAATTATTTGGGGACAATTATTTTGGGGACAATTATTTTGGGACAATTATTTGGGGACAATTATTTGGGGACAATTATTTTGGGGACAATTATTTGGGGACAATTATTTGGGGGACAATTATTTGGGGACAATTATTTGGGGACAATTATTTTGGGGACAATTATTTTGGGACAATTATTTGGGGACAATTATTTGGGGACAATTATTTTGGGGACAATTATTTGGGGACAATTATTTGGGGACAATTATTTTGAGGACAATTATTTGGGGACAATTATTTGGGGACAATTATTTGGGGACAATTATTTGGGGACAATTATTTGGGGACAATTATTTTGGGGACAATTATTTGGGGACAATTATTTTGGGACAATTATTTTGGGACAATTATTTGGGGACAATTATTTGGGGACAATTATTTTGGGGACAATTATTTGGGGACAATTATTTGGGGACAATTATTTTGGGGACAATTATTTGGAGACAATTATTTGGGGACAATTATTTGGGGACAATTATTTGGGGACAATTATTTTGGGGACAATTATTTGGGGACAATTATTTTGGGGACAATTATTTGGGGACAATTATTTTGGGGACAATTATTTGGGGACAATTATTTGGGGACAATTATTTTGGGACAATTATTTTGGGACAATTATTTGGGGACAATTATTTTGGGGACAATTATTTGGAGACAATTATTTGGGGACAATTATTTGGGGACAATTATTTGGGGACAATTATTTTGGGGACAATTATTTGGGGACAATTATTTTGGGGACAATTATTTGGGGACAATTATTTTGGGGACAATTATTTGGGGACAATTATTTGGGGACAATTATTTTGGGACAATTATTTTGGGACAATTATTTGGGGACAATTATTTGGGGACAATTATTTGGGGACAATTATATTGGGGACAATTATTTGGGGACAATTATTTGGGGACAATTATTTGGGGACAATTATTTGGGGACAATTATTTTGGGGACAATTATTTGGGGACAATTATTTGGGGACAATTATTTTGGGGACAATTATTTTGAGGACAATTATTTGGGGACAATTATTTGGGGACAATTATTTTGGGGACAATTATTTTGGGACAATTATTTTGGGACAATTATTTGGGGACAATTATTTGGGGACAATTATTTGGGGACAATTATATTGGGGACAATTATTTGGGGACAATTATTTGGGGACAATTATTTGGGGACAATTATTTTGGGGACAATTATTTTGGGACAATTATTTTGGGACAATTATTTGGGGACAATTATTTGGGGACAATTATTTGGGGACAATTATTTGGGGACAATTATTTGGGGACAATTATTTGGGGACAATTATTTTGGGGACAATTATTTGGGGACAATTATTTTGGGGACAATTATTTTGGGGACAATTATTTGGGGACAATTATTTTGGGGACAATTATTTGGGGACAATTATTTGGGGACAATTATTTGGGGACAATTATTTGGGGACAATTATTTTGGGGACAATTATTTGGGGACAATTATTTTGGGGACAATTATTTTGGGGACAATTATTTGGGGACAATTATTTTGGGGACAATTATTTGGGGACAATTATTTGGGGACAATTATTTGGGGACAATTATTTTGGGGACAATTATTTTGGGGACAATTATTTGGGGACAATTATTTTGTGGACAATTATTTTGGGACAATTATTTGGGGACAATTATTTGGGGACAATTATTTTGGGGACAATTATTTGGGGACAATTATTTTGGGGACAATTATTTTGGGACAATTATTTTGGGACAATTATTTGGGGACAATTATTTGGGGACAATTATTTGGGGACAATTATATTGGGGACAATTATTTGGGGACAATTATTTGGGGACAATTATTTGGGGACAATTATTTGGGGACAATTATTTTGGGGACAATTATTTGGGGACAATTATTTGGGGACAATTATTTTGGGGACAATTATTTGGGGACAATTATTTTGGGGACAATTATTTTGGGACAATTATTTTGGGACAATTATTTGGGGACAATTATTTGGGGACAATTATTTGGGGACAATTATTTGGGGACAATTATTTGGGGACAATTATTTGGGGACAATTATTTTGGGGACAATTATTTGGGGACAATTATTTTGGGGACAATTATTTTGGGGACAATTATTTGGGGACAATTATTTTGGGGACAATTATTTGGGGACAATTATTTGGGGACAATTATTTGGGGACAATTATTTGGGGACAATTATTTTGGGGACAATTATTTGGGGACAATTATTTTGGGGACAATTATTTTGGGGACAATTATTTGGGGACAATTATTTTGGGGACAATTATTTGGGGACAATTATTTGGGGACAATTATTTGGGGACAATTATTTTGGGGACAATTATTTTGGGGACAATTATTTGGGGACAATTATTTTGTGGACAATTATTTTGGGACAATTATTTGGGGACAATTATTTGGGGACAATTATTTTGGGGACAATTATTTGGGGACAATTATTTTGGGGACAATTATTTTGGGACAATTATTTTGGGACAATTATTTGGGGACAATTATTTGGGGACAATTATTTGGGGACAATTATATTGGGGACAATTATTTGGGGACAATTATTTGGGGACAATTATTTGGGGACAATTATTTGGGGACAATTATTTTGGGGACAATTATTTGGGGACAATTATTTGGGGACAATTATTTTGGGGACAATTATTTGGGGACAATTATTTTGGGGACAATTATTTGGGGACAATTATTTGGGGACAATTATTTGGGGACAATTATTTGGGGACAATTATTTTGGGGACAATTATTTGGGGACAATTATTTTGGGGACAATTATTTTGGGGACAATTATTTGGGGACAATTATTTTGGGGACAATTATTTGGGGACAATTATTTGGGGACAATTATTTGGGGACAATTATTTTGGGGACAATTATTTTGGGGACAATTATTTGGGGACAATTATTTTGTGGACAATTATTTTGGGACAATTATTTGGGGACAATTATTTGGGGACAATTATTTTGGGGACAATTATTTGGGGACAATTATTTTGGGGACAATTATTTTGGGACAATTATTTTGGGACAATTATTTGGGGACAATTATTTGGGGACAATTATTTGGGGACAATTATATTGGGGACAATTATTTGGGGACAATTATTTGGGGACAATTATTTGGGGACAATTATTTGGGGACAATTATTTTGGGGACAATTATTTGGGGACAATTATTTGGGGACAATTATTTTGGGGACAATTATTTTGAGGACAATTATTTGGGGACAATTATTTGGGGACAATTATTTTGGGGACAATTATTTTGGGACAATTATTTTGGGACAATTATTTGGGGACAATTATTTGGGGACAATTATTTGGGGACAATTATATTGG